>JAESVK010000335.1:641297-670867 GCA_017140935.1 Hamamelis virginiana | reverse complement strand
ATATATATATATATATATATATAAAGAGTTCCAAATCCGTAAACCTCCCAAGTTTCCCCACAAAAGATCTTTTCAATCTTCAAACCTTCTAACCATTACTCATATGAAAACTTGACCAATTCCAGTTTTATTTTACAAAATACACTCAAAACAACTCAATAAAGCTTTATCTATATGTTCTGCATCAGTTGCACGAACTGGTTCCATCATCTAACTGTTTTGGATCAGATAAATTTTCGGGATTCTTGTTGAAATAAACTGAAATCCTCCCTCCCAGCCACAAGAATCTTGTTTTTCCATTCTACTCTATCTAGGAAATATCTTTAGAATTCACGTTTGAATAAGTTTGGCTAGACTTACTTATTTCCTCATTCATTCCCTCCCTGCTTCCAATCCATCTACACTAAAAAACCGACAATTTCAACCATCCAAAAAAGCTACTCCCTTCATCCAACAAAGACAGGTCATCTTTCCTTTTTTTGCTCTCCCATATGTTTGTCCATATCATAATTTACAGTCCCACAACACCCATTGCAGTTCTAACTATTACATCTAAAACACAAAGTAGGGGGTGATATTGGAAAGGCAAAATAGAACAAGTTCGATGTCGATGAATTAATTGCCCTCTTCTTAATGTGTTTTCCCCCCCTTGAGTGGTCAGTTTATGTTGGATGGAGACAGTACAATTTTCCACCAGAATTTTCATATTGTGAAAGGTATGGCTTTCAAGCTTTACAGGCCAGAGTGGTGAGGCAAGATTCAGCTTATTGACACTAAATAGCAGGAATTACTAATGGTTACTTCATTAGACAGTCAAAACAGTTGCTATCTAATAATGCTTTGTTCACCTTCAGGTTTTAGGAATGGACACGCTCAAATAGTTGGACTTACACTTGGGTAAGTGCATCACTGATCTAAAACCAGATCCCTGACATTATTCTTTCGACTAGGTGCTACGATCCACAAATTCAGGATTCCTGGGCAACAATGGGAACCCTGATTTCAATACTTCAATGGACCTTTTTGGGGGTTCTATGTATCCATAGAGCTCTTTCCCAGTAAGGCCATAGATGTTCCTTTATTTGTGCTCTTTTGCATATAGAAATCTTCATCTATATATAAAGATAATATTATTAATATCGCAAAAGAATGTTATACGCTTATACACTCTTTGACTCTAGAATGTATAAATTATCTATAATTTTGATTGAGAACAAAGACTTTTGGATGAAGTTTTGACACCCATCTGCTACCAACTTGTTTTCTTTTCACCTTTAAAAGATCATTCAATTGTGTTGGTTTCAAGAACCATCTGATTAAAACGTAAAACAAGCTTGTGAATTAGAAGACAGAAAGAGGCATAAAAAGAGGTTGGTTTATGTAGATTGAGAGCTGTTTTGTGCCTATAAGGAAGATGGGGGTCGGGCCTTAAATCGTTGCAAGTGTTTAACGAGGCCCTGTTGGATAAATGGCTTTGGTAATTTGCTTCATGTAGAGATGCTATTTGGAGGAAGGTTATTACATGGAAATATGGTGTATATAGTTGGGAGCGGACCTCAAAGGAGGTTAGGAGTTCTTATGGAGTGGGAGTTTCGAAAGCTATTAGAAATTTAGAAGTGCCTACATTAAATTCCTAGTAGTAGTAGTTTACAAAATGGGGGATGAAAAGAGGGTGAAGTTTGGGAGGATGCTTGGTGTGGAAGTGGTGCTTTGGAGATTGAATTTCCTAATCTTTTTACTATCACTTGCAACAGCCAACAAAGAGGCCTTCAATTTATGTTGATTGAGGGGGAGGAGGATAGAGATGAAGTCCAACTTTCCATAGAAGGCTCCAAGATTGGGAGATTCGGGAGGTGACGTCACTCCTTGAGAGGCTGCACTTGATGGAAATTGTTAGAGGTAGAGAAGATGTCTTGTGGTAGAAGAGATCTCCTAAGGGAAGTTTCTCAGTGAAAGATTGTTATTTTTTTTAAGGGTTCGATTAGAAGAACCTTTATAGTGGGGTAAGTATTTTTGGAGTTCCTGTGCTCCCCACAAATAGCATGTTTTGGTGGTTATTTGCTACGGACAAGTGCCTTACAATTGACCAGCATATCTCTAGAGGTTGGTTTATCCCCAATTGGTGTTGCATGAGCAAGCAGAGTGGTGAGTCAGTGGATCATCATCTGCTTCATCGTCCATTTGCTATGGAGATTTAGGGGAAGAATATCAAGTCCATTTGGAAAGCAGCACCCTTGGGTCTTTTTTGGTGTTAATGGAAGAAAGAAAAATAGTAGAATTTTTGTAGGCACAAAATTGATTTGTATTCTATTGAAATAGGTTTTTTAGTTCTCTGTATAGGTTGCTCGTAATTGGCGAGGAACCCCTTCTTTTACCCATTTTTTGCACTCTTGTTCATTGTGATGTTTTCTTTTTGTATACATCCTGATTATACCAGGCATGTGGCCTTCTTTTATGAATAATATACTTACCTTTAATTAAAAGGCAAAAGGGAAAAATAAAAATAAAAATAAATAAAAAATAAGAAAAGAAACAAGGAAAGAAAGAAAGAAAGAAAAATGCATTAAAAAAGACACGATGTCTCTTCAAATATACCTGGGGAAGCAACATCAGAAGACCATTCAAGGTCTTCAACAACCATATATATCTTTCAGGTTCAAGAAGCTGCAACAAAATGGAACATGCAATTAATCACCTAGTAAAAAGAAACAATCATGGTAATAAATTTATGAGTGATAAACCACTGCTTAACTCACAATACACATGTAATTATGTAATAAGAATTATCATAACTCACTTAAATGTTTAAGCTCTATTAAGTTGGAGGGATAGATGATATCTGGTATGCACAAAGGCCTAATAATCAGACTATTGAAAAAATGGAAAGTACACGTATCGATAATATGAACTTCACATGTACAAGTTGTACACCAAAGACAGTATGAAGGACAGCATATCAAAAGACACATTTATATCCTTAACACCCTCATCACAATATACAGAAACAACCAATCTCAATGAAAATCAGTAATCTATATTCCCCTAAAAGAAGTCGCACATGAACACGTCTTATGCCGACAATGCCATTGTCAGCCTCCTTTACCGATCTTTATATCCCTTCAAATTGTTCCTTCTTTCCACGGAGTCCAAAGGATCGCAAAAAGAGTTACATCCCTCAAAATGTGTAATCCTTTGCACAGCACACTTTACTCTATCACCCATGAACCAGCTCAATGTATTAGGCATAACCCACAACATCCCGAATCTACCTAAGTGTCCTTCCCAAATATAGGTGAGGAAAAAAAAAAAAGCAAGTGGTTGACTAACTCAAGATTACAATATAATACCCAGTTCCTAGAGATGTAACCATTAAAAATCCTATTCAAAAACCACAAAAAGAATGTTGCATTTTAGAAGAAATCATAATATTTTTTTTAAAGAAATAAACCATCCCAATTCCCAGCTAAAGATAAATAAAATGAATTACAGAGAATTCTACCCACCAATCAAACACCCACATCCAAAAATGCACGTCCCTATGACACAATCCGAAACATTATAGCCGCATCCAATTAGTCCAACAATTAATAAACCTCCCAACTTACAAGCTTCCACAAAACACAAGGTTCCAAACCACTCCACTCCGGATCCTCCATAAATACTGCTCTACCCTCGCATCTTCGTCCCTTGATTAACTGTTTAAATCCAGATACAAAGTTGTCCAATGTAAATTGTCATGCCAATATTGATATGGCCTGGACTCGGGAATGATTTATCAAACTCTGTCCAGCATTGCAAATGACTTGCCATGGAGTGTATCATCATGTGGGTGTTATACTGTTATTTAGCTGAGAACAAGACTAAAAATTTTATATTATTCCTAGTTGTAGAAATAACACTATATTGCAATGTTGTTTCCCCCTAGTAATCAAGCTATATATTAAATATAATCCAATGCAAAGATTCAAAAATCAAGGCAAGAAGATATTAAATTTGACTAAAATAGTACTAGCAGAAAGTTATGCACCTGCAATCTAAGATAAGCAAATATTGGGGTCTCCAACAAACGAATCAATTTATCCAGCTGGACCAAGAATTTAACGTTGATATCTTCCTCCACCAGAGAGTGAATTACAGCACTCGCATGCTGATACGTCTGTCAAGCATGATCAGAAATTATCACAATATCCACCAACACCGTGAATCTTGGACAAATGGCCATAGAAAATATATTGCTCATTTGCACTCACAGAGGAAAAATTAATTTATAAAAGAAATGGCTGGCCACGACAAAGATCCCAACTCTTACCTGAGCTAATAAGCAAAGACTTATTATTGCCATTGGTGAATGGCACCATGAAGCATATAAAGAAACGAATAAGTCTTTCCCAGCAGCATTCACCAGTGATTGCTTTAGAAGAACTCGAAGTTCAGATAATTCAGAGTAAGTAAGTAAAATCAAATTCAAAGCCTGAAACAGAAAGAAATTGGATTAATAAGAACAATTTTCCCGACTAACTTTGAATCTGGCCCAAAACTTGTAAAAGAAGTATAGCTTATCGTACAATGTTTCAGTAGGTTATACCATGTTAACTCCAGGCATGATGATATGTGGAGTTCCTTTATTTTCTTTAAAAACAATTCCATGCCAGCTCAAATGCATTATTATTTTAGTTGATGTTCAATGAAATACTATTTAATTTATCATGTGAATGACAGAACCTGAACCATAATAGTTGCAAAGTCCAGGTCAGTTTCCCGTTCGAGTATCATAGAGAGTTCCCGGTAGACCCTTTCAGCATCTAAGAGTACACAAAGTCGGCGGACAATCAAAGCACCACGCCTGAAAGAACATAACAGGAGAAACCTCTTAAGAACCACGAGATGCATATTCCCAATCACAAGTAAACCAGCTTCATCAAGCAAATTAGTCAAGTACAGGAAAGGGGGAGGGAGACAAATGAAAGGAAAATATAATAATAAAAATAAAACCTCACTTTTCAAGAAGAGAGTTATCCACCCGGAAGTTTTGCACTAAGTAAACAACAAGCTGGTGGAAGTGATGCGGATCTTTCGCTATGCATGCATGTACCTCGAGCACCAGGAGCACTACCTGAGAAAAATCCATGCTTGCAACATGTTAAATTAATTAAAAGCAGATGCGAGATCCTTGGAGTGAATTTTATTACTCTGTATAGAATGAATATAAGGTTTTCTTTCTGAGAGTTATGAGGTGGAAATTTGAGTTTTAAGTTACAATCTAAATTTAATCCAGAATTTTGGTTCAAAGTGGGTACAGATATAGCTATTAAATATTATTACTGGAACCCTATCTCTTTTTTATCAAATGTTCAACAAACCCAGGTGAACAACTTTTTCCAACCCCAATAAATAAAGTACAAATATTGTGTCCAAAACCTTGGTTGAACCTAATGCGGACCAATTTAACGAGAAATGGGAAAATTGAGTTTATTTGAGATAAATTTTCTATTTGAATCATTATAATCTATAATGAGCATAATTAACTTGTTTAAGTAGTACTTATAAGGTGGTCGATGCTAGTAGTTGCATGGCAAGTAAGTTTAATTAAGTAGTTATAAGAAAGGGGGTACGCTTCAAAGAGCAAGTCTTTACAGAGAAAGGAGGTGGATTAAAATGTAGTATGGTTGGGGGTGATTGGTGGGCATAGTGTCCTCGTGGCAGTTTCGGGGTGGGTGTTTGGAAAGTCATTAGAAGCAGTTTCAATGGCTTTGTTAAAGGGGTTAGATATAATGTTGGGGATGGGCATTGAATAAGGTTTTGGAAGGATGTATGGTGTGGTGAGTGTACTCTCGGTGACGCATTTCCTGGCCTTTTTTATCTGGTAGTACACAAGGATGTTTGGATTAAGGATTGTGTTTCTTGAAGGGGTACGGAAAGGGTTTGCAACATTGTTTTATCCAGCAACTTTAATAATAGGGAAGTAGAAGCTGTCGCAGCCTTTTTAGAGAAGCTTCATTCAGTGGAGATGGATGGGAGTGCGAAAGATGGAATCATGTGGAAGTTCTTAACTAGTGGGATGTTTTCATTGAAATCCTATTTTTAACTAGTGGGATGTTTTCATTGAAATCCTATTTTAGTATTCTTTTTAGAGGAGATAGAGGGATCTTTCCAGCAACCATGGTTTAGAGACTTTTAGTTCTGCCTAAGGTGGCTTTCTTCACATGGATGGCAACTTGGAATAAATGTTTGACTACTGATAATTTGAGGAGATGGAATTTTTGCATTCAAAATAAGTGCATTATGTGTAAACGGGTGGAAGAATCAATCGATCACCTTCTTCTCCATTGTAAGGTGGTTACAAAGTTGTGGACCTTTTGCCTTAGCATGCTAGAAGTTTCTTGGTTATTGCCTAGAACAATTCATTTTTCGCTAGAAAGATGACGGTGTAAGAGTAGCAACAGTTTGGCTCTCTCGATGTGGGATCAGGTTCACCATACAATTTTTGGGCTCTTTGGAAAGACAGAAACAGAAGAATTTTTTAAAAGGCTAAACTTTCTATTAATCGGTTGAGAAATAAGATAGTTAGATCTCTTTTTTCTTGGAATGAACCAGATGTTTTTGTGAACCAAGCTTTTTTCCATAATTTTGTTGATTTATTACTCTTATAGGTTTTTTTTTTCCATTTTTATGTATACCCTACATGTAGAGGGGTGTTTATGCCCCTTCATATTTACTTTAGTTTTATAATATACTCTTTTTGACCTTAAAAAAAAAAAAAAACAATGAATTGCTGTTGTAGGCATTGTTCACACAACAGCAGCAAGTTCCTATTTACGTTTCTGTAGCACAACACTGTGCATGCTACTATAACAGCAAACCAGTGAAGGATTTTTTTTATTTTTTTTTATATTGTTATTATTTTTGTCTTTATTGGGTTTTTCACATAGGTTTTTAACTGATAGTTTACATTAAGTTGATTCAAGGGTTAGGATTAATTGCTATTAGGGTTTTTAGTCTATATAAACAATCATAATAATCTCTCTTTTTGTTTTTTTTTTTTTTTTTTTGTTTTTTCCTTTTATCTTTGAGCTAGTAAATATTCACTTGTGTTTTGCAGCTTTAAGGCATTGTACACAAGGGATATTGTTAAGATCCTTCTATTTTCTCCTTCTGCCCTCTTTCTTTTTCTTACTTGTTCCTCTTCAAATCTATTAATTTCTTTAAGGTTCTACGCTCATTTATCATTTAAAAAAAAAAAAAAAAACCAAAACCCAATACCCAAACCCCATACTTTAAATCATCAAAACAACCCCCAAAATCCTAGTTCTACTCTAAAACCCACTTTTACCAATTCCCAATCATCCCTAAACTTTTCCACACAGACCCAACCCTCATTATTCATGATAGTGCAGAATTTGTTAAAGATCTTACATGAAAATAAAATTCAGACATGTTATATGCCAATCAATTTCCAACCTGGACTTGCCACAAACCCAAAATTTTTCCACCCACAATTGATGGAGAGTTTCTTAAAAGCAGAAGCCTAAATAATCACCCGTACTAAAAAATTGATTTAGGCAGTAGGGTTGTTTGAGAGTATTGGTAGAGGTTACAGTTCCATAATGACAAGATGAAGACGATTATTATAATGTACAAGAACCTACAAAGTTCCCCAAGAAGAAAATATATTAGAATCACTCTGCACAGGAACTGTAAAAAATTCAGTTCATTACTTAACAGACATGGGTCACACATAAACAGCAATTACAACGCATAGTCTGGGACAGGTATCTAACAAGATAAGTGATGGTGAATCAAATTATTCATTACCAGAATAAGAGAATATAGAATTACTAGCTTCAATATATATGATTCATTCTGCAGCATGATACAATGAAGGACTAGTAACAAACTTAAAGATTAAAAAACCAAACAAGGAAACTAACTGGAACCCTAATCAGTATGGGCAAAAAAAAAACCACCATTAATTGTTTTTCATTCAATGAAGAAACAAGACAATAGATCCAACAGGGATCAACTGTTGTCAGAGGAACATTAATACTTGTAGTTTTACAGGACATCCTAAAAAAACTCCGATTAGCACACACTTGCACCAAAATTTAACAACTGGTTCATAATTATCCAGCCAAAAGATGGAAACTTATCGGACAATCTTAAGAAACACAACTTAAACTACTAAAAGTTTTGGACCCTCAAAAACTTAAAACATAACTTATTTAGATGCAAATAAGCCTAGAAAATGAAGAATTTCATATATTGGAAAACAAGCCCATGGGAAAAACAACACAAAGGAAAATGATAGAAGAGAACACAAACAATAACTTGTGGAATGTTGCCAGTCTATCATCTTCTAAGGGACCGCATCCCATATCAAAACTGTTCACTATGATAAATGATTTTATTTTCTTTGTACATACATTTCTTTAAACTAGAAATGCACCACGTGCGTTGCACGTGTAAATTTTTGCAGAAAAAAATATTGTTAAAAATCAAATAAAATGTGAGCAATGTAATTAAGATGAAATATTTAAGATTATTAAAAAATTGTCGTTAAAAAAGTTTGAGAAATTTAAATTGCATAAAATTGATATTAAATAAATACACACAAACTTAGTGAACTATAAAATTTTCATATTACAAAATTTAAAGAAAAAATACTAAAAATGTTAGTAAAACTGCATTTGTTTTTCTATTGGAAATGAGAAATAGAGGGTAATTTATTTAGTATTTTATGGTAATTAATTGTTTGAAAAATCATGCTTTATCTAGAAATGAATTAGCACTTGAAAAAAATAATAATAATTTAATTAAGATTATTTTTACTTTACTTAGTAGAATTTCATATTAGAAAACTTTTATTATAATCGAAGAAATTTAGTGACACTATGCTTGAAATAGCTTAAAAAATAAATTAATATTCATAAGTAGTTTTAATTTAATTAAAAATCCTAATTATTGTGATGGGTGGAATATTATGAGACAATGTCTATTCTTGTACTTTTACTATTATATAGGGATATTTTGGTCAATCAAAAGTTTTCCAAGATTCACACTTTTATATATAGTATAGAAATATAGATGAAAGCTCACTATCATGATTTTTTGTTTTTTTTTTTATCGGCAACAATAAGTCCGCCTCTGTACTCATTGTCATGCTAGTGGCACTCAACTATTTAGCCTGTGCCATCATACGATCATGACCAATTCAGCATGCAGAAAATAGTACCAATCGATTATTAACTGTTCATAAGAGGTGAGTCAACCACACTGAAAAACTTCATGAGCTATTTATCAACTTCGGGCAGAAGTAGAATATATATTATTGTTCTACATGAGCAAGACAGAGAAGGGGTGATGGGGATAAGTGGCAGAATCCTTCAAAAGTATATAAAAGGCATGGAAAGGATGGTTCTAAGGTCCAAGCTTTAATTTGGCATATGTTGGATGAAGTACGGCTCACTTGGGACCTTGCATAATTGGGTTTAGTCATGTTGGGTCTTGTATGGGCTTTATTTTGTGGGCTATGTTTTAGTATAGGTCAGTTTCTGTTAGGCCTTTAGGTTTGGTCTAGCCCACTTGGCTATTTAGCTTATTCTCCAAATTTTGGAGCCTATAAAAATGATGCAACAACAGAAATTTGAGACAATAAATGTATAAAAGACACAGAATTTCCAACAGCTATTGGAGCTCTTGAGGACTGTATGGTACAGTCCAGTGTAATGCCCAAGAGGTTTTGTAGGAGTGATCCTAGATTTTCTTCTTGTACTACTTTCTTCATTACTCAGTTTTCTTCAAATCGACCAATAATCCTTTGTTTCAAACTATTTAATCCTTAAACCCCCTTTTTTTAGAACCCTGACCTTTGTCCCACCCCAAACCCTCAAATGGCTGCATCTAAACCCCGAAATAGCTTCTGTCCAGAATTTCCGGTGACTGTTTCCTGTATTTCCAGCAACTCTCTCACCTTAAACCCCTTGGCCTATTTCCACCCTAAACCATCTACAAAGCCCCCCTACCCTCAACCTTCAATACTCCCTCAATATTTCCTGCATAAGGCGATGGACATCTTCTAAGGAAGTTTGCATAACAATAACAATAATGATCATGATCATGACAACGAAAAAGAAACTGATTTAAAGCTACAAGATGATGAAACAAACAGTGGAGAAAGGAAAAATTGCGAAACAAAGATTACCTCATCAGAAGGATCTGACAGTGCTTTCAAAAGGGTGTCAAATATGTCATTTAGAAAAGATAAAACCTGTTTAAGGAAGAAAAAAAATGAACGCTTTCTACATGAAAATAAGGTCCATGCTCAAATTAACAGATTTAGGGACTCATAGAAAAACAAATAAGAAACAGAAATCAACTTCACATTGTTCACAAATGAGGAATAAAATAAATAAATAAAATTTGTTCAACAGGCATATGTATATCAAGATATTTTGGAATTAACATCTGTTGGAAATAACTGTGTTGAAATGTCCAACATTTTATATGGATTAAAGTTACACATGCTCAACAAATTTTGGCCTGTGTACAGAGAGCCAATAAAATAAAGCAGCCAACACACCTTGTCTGCTGCAAAGCAAGGCGTTTTGGCTATGTTATCCACTTCCATTGTTCCTAGGCTATTTAAACTAAATGCTAGAGATTATCAAATAAACCAGATAATACCAAAATAAGGCTTCACCATACGCCATGTTGTAGTACATCTTTAGTGTCAGTAAGTACATCATATATTGCACTCAACCTTCCTCACCGGTCACCAGGTATAATTCAGTAAAATTGTCAATCCAGCTGCAAGCACACTTTTGGTATGGAAAATAAATAAGGTTCTCAATTTACATATTGTTAGAATACTTCATGTCTTCATATATTATCTTCCCCACCACTCCCAATATAATGCAGTATAGTCAAGTTAATGTACAAGCAAGTCCAAAAAGAAGAAGAATTTATAATACTAATGCTGCTTTGAAGAAGAATTCATAATATTAAGGCTGTTTTTCCTGCAAGATGTGGTGTTATCATTAGCCAATTCATGAAATTGTGAATCGGTTTCCCATACTCCAATTGCAATACATTGAAGGAAAGGGAAATGTCTTCCATGTGTCTTTTTAGTGGAAGATAAAATGAAAGTGAAAAGCATGAAAACTGGTCTGGGTTATAAAAAATCCCAATAGAAACTACGTGCCATCTATGGCCTAATTAGTAATCATATTCAGAAAGCAAATATTCCCTTAAAAGAGGTTCCAATGAACAAGAAAAAATATACTCTCTACAATCCCAAAACAGATAACACTAGAAGGCGAGTAGACATATAGTTACCCACCACAAGAAACGTGAAGAGATAGTACATTGGTATTAGTTCAAATTTACAGCACCTTCAGAGAAGTGGAAGAAGTGATTCAACTTCAAATTTCAATGAAGGTTTACTTAGGTGTAGGTGCAATTAGATGCCTCCCTTATAGTATAGACATCAACATGTACATGGAAAGGGAGAAGCATATGCATGTTACTAGATAGACACATCTATAAAAGATAAACCGCATGATTACCTCAGCACGATGTCTGTTTAAAAGGGTTGAAATCCAGTGTAGCGCTTCAATTCGAGTAGCCTCCCATTCACTAGATAATTGTCTGATGGATTAAAATTACCCACAAATCAACATTAATCAATTTATAGTGCCAATCCTTTCAGAATAAACACTCAAAAAGATAACTTAAGCAAATGGCCCTTTTATGCACCTTTTCTGAGCTCTTTTAGTATACATTAACCTAGCAACTTGTAAGTAACCTTTAAAAGTTAAAAGCTAGCTTTTTCACAAGTTAAAAAACTACACCTCTTTGCAATAGAGAGGATTGCTCCTACATCAAATCCTTCAGCTGGATCAGCCTTGATTGCACGAAGCTCTTCATTGGTTTCACGAGCAACCTTGTTTAAATAAAAACAAAAGTTATGTTCCTATGATGAAACAATATACACTGCAAAATAAATTAATTAATTAATTAAGAATAAATAAATCAATAAAATTTACTTTAAATATCAACTCACCACTCTAATTTTCTCTTCTTTATCAGATATACAGGGCAAAATGGCCCCCAAAATATCAGCGTAATAAGGAACAAGCTGGTCCCCGCCAAGTTTTACAAACTCATTTATCTGTACAATAAAGCAGTGTATAGAACTGATTATCTAAATGAAATATGACTGCAACGAGACTACCATTTGTCCACACAAGCGCAGAAAAGTTGCCAATGTTCCACCAAGATATGTTCAGAAAAAAAATTATATCCTTACAGTATTATTTTCGAATCTCCTTACCCAAGTAATAGCGGTCAAACGAGTAAATTCATCTGGAGAAGCTGCCCTCTGCACCAGTATTTCAGCCATGCGACCATAATCTACAGACTTCAAGAGTAGCACTGCTCGAGTCAGGAAATTAAAAATGAACAACAAAATTTGTTTTTATGTTAAAATCTTCAATATAAATGAAGCATTATGTTGCTATTCAACTAGAAATTGAAACATATCCGTCGTATGATTCCTGAAACAATAGGAAAAAATGGCAATGTCTGGCACAAGTTCCCAAAGGAAAGGGAAGTGGCCAGGGAACAGATACTACAAAGTACAAACATTACTAGGAAATCAGATGTTCCACGCTAGTAGAAGTCTTACTGGGGAGTTCTTGATCTCTTGAAGAAACTCCGAAAGAGCTGAATCAGCTTGTTGCCTTATTTCATGGCTAGAATCGCTTAACATATTAAACAAACCTGAAATAAGATAAAATCTTGCGAGTTCATACACATTCTCCACAACAGAATTAACAACTGCATCAAAGAAGTTTCACTTTTCAAATAATAAACATTTACCATCGAGAAAATCAGGAAGAAAACCCAGCATGTCGATATCCGGAACACTGTCCAGTACAGTGATCCATCCTACCAAAAATTGGCGTACGTATGGGTTTAGGACATTCATACGCTCTCTCAACAATGGTATAAATTCCTCGATGCTGAGGAAAAAAAGCCGAAAAAACAATAAAAATATGTATAAGAAGAATACAAAACTCTTATGCTAGCTTTTGACCTCTAATTCCCAGACAGACATATTTAAAATTGCAATGAGAATTTGACACACCTGAATTGATCACTTTCAGTAACAATATCCTGTTTGCCAATAGTAAAAGCTTAGAATCAGTCTTTTAAAAAAAGACTATCATCAAGACTATTATAGGAACAAGCCCAACTATAAGGGAAAAAGGCAATTGTTTACCTTTACAAGCCGATCTAAAAGATGAGCAGCACTTTGTACATTTGCATCTGAATCTGCGGAAAGCTTGCATAAGGCATCAAAAATCTGATTAAAGAAAATGATAAAATCTCCTCTTACAACCTGCAAAACATAAAGTAATAATGGGTTACGTTCAAAGACAAATTATATCAGGAAAGAAACCATTGAACAAAAATCAGCCACTCCACTCTCACCTTTGCAATGTTATAAAGAGCTTCACAAGCATAATAACGAACTCTGCTATCTTGATCACCAAAAGAATTAAGCACTGGAGGTACAATTTGCTGGCAGATTGCATCAGAAACAAAAGAAAATCATGAATAAAATACTCACTAACTAATAGAGAAAATACTGCCAAAAAAAATTAAAGAAATACATCATAAACGTCCATAAAATATAATAGCATATAAAAAATTTTGTAAAATTATGAATAGTTTAACAGCTTGTTTGGAAGTGCAACTCATGGTAGGGTGCCGAGCCAAGCTTTGGTTTGCTCAAGCTTGGCTTGATCAAAAGCTTGATTATTTAAGTTCAAGCCGAGCTTTGATATGTTTGAGCTTGGCTCGTTTATTATCGAACTTGTTCGTGAGCTGTTCATGAACGGCTTGATTTATTTGCAATCTTAAATTAAAAGAAGGAAAAGTTAAAAATGAATGTAGGAAAGCATAAAAAATGGCTTCTATATACTTGGGGTTTATAATGGAAATAAAAAATTAAAGCACAAAAAAAAGTCATCCATATATTGAGCTTATTCAAGCCTTAGTGAAAATTTTTTATGAGTCTAAACATAAGGTTATTCACGAGCTTATTCACAAGCCTACAAACGAGTTTGCTCATGAACACAGACGAGCCAAGCCTAGGTGTGCTTGAGCTTAACTTGTTTATTAAACAAGCCTAAATTTGCCTTGGCTTGTTTACTAAACAAACAAATCTGAACGAGCCCTATCATAAATGTTTGCGAGTAGCTCACGAACGGCTTGGTTCATTTGCAGCCCTAATAAACAGCACTTTTTTTTTTTTTGATAAGCAACAAAATTATATTAAAAGAAAAGAGGACAAGATGTCCTACAATACAAATTAAAAAGGAGTAAAAAAGGATAAAAAGAACAATAAAAAAAACTACAACCCAGCCAAACAAACCAAAACCCTACTCACACACCTCCACCCAATTATTCAAAATTACATACAAAGGAACACCCCTAAATTCCTTAGACACCGATGCCCAAAAAGAGCTCAAAAAACAAACCCGATCCCACAAACCAACAAAACTATCACACTTATCCTCAAATATACGAGCATTCCTTTCAAGCCAAAGCACCCAAAAAATTGCCAAAACAACACATCTCCAAAGAACCAATGCTCGCTTGGAAAATCCAAAAACACGAAACTCAATATCCAACATTGCAGAGGACGATTTTGGGGCCACCCAACATATATCCAAGGGTTTAAACAATCTTTGCCACAAAGCCATTGGCAAAGGACAATGCAAGAATAAATGATCAATGGTCTCACAATCATCCCTACACAAAACACACCATTGGGGAGAAATAAACATACCAGGATTCCTTTTTTGCACCACCTCATTAGTAGAAATCTTTCGATGAGCCACAGCCCAAGCAAATATCTGAACTTTTAAAGGCACTTTAGCTTTCCAAATCGTTTTGCACGGACTAAAAGTAGGTAACGAGGGATCATCACATAAGGCATCAAAGAAAGATTTAGATGAAAACAGCCCATAAGAATGAATAGACCACAATCTTTTATCTTGAACCGAAGGACACAACACCAACCCATCCAAAAGAGACAACAAGGAAGACAACTCCTCAAACTCCCTATCATTAAGGTTCCGACGAAAATGAAAATTCCATGAAATCGGGAAAGAAGAAGACACCACAAAACAATCAATAGGAGCGTTATGAACCGAAGACAATGCATACACCCGGGGAAATAAAGAAAGAAAAGCACAATCCCCTCTCCAAACATCTTCCCAAAACCGGACTCTATCCCCACATCCAACCTTGAAAACCAAGAAACTACGAAAAGAACTGTAAACCCAGGAAATACCTTTCCAAGGACAACACCCAGAGACCCTAATTCCCAAGTTAGCATCCCATCCATTATCCTGTAATCCATATTTACTTTTAATAACTTTATGCCAAAGAGAGTCACACTCTTAAGGGAAACCTCCAGAGCCACTTTCCAATAAGAGCAATATTTCTCTTCACAATGTTACCCATAGCAAGACCTCCTTTCAGCTTAGAACGAGAAACAATACCCCAATTAGCTAAATGAGGTCTCTTCCCTTCTCCTCTACCCTCCCAAAAAAAATCCCTCATCAATTTCTCCAACCTAGCAACCACCTTTTTAGGCATTTTGAAGATAGACAAATAGTAAATAGGCAAACTAGCCAACACTGACTGAACCAATGTTAATCTACCTCCTCTGGACAAAAGTGATTTTTTCCACCCATCCAACCTTTTTCCAACCCTCTCTAGAACCAGCCCCCAAAAGGAATCCCTCCTTGGATTACCTCCTAATAAACAGCACTTTTAAAATACAGTTTCCAAACACAATTGATTTCTACTTCTACAGTACTTAACTTCTACATCTCTTCTGCTTCTACTTTAACAGCATAAGTTGAAGCTATCCTAAACAAGCCCTGCGTAACAACGCATGGTGCGTACCGACCTGTTAAGCGTTACTTTCCACCGATTCTTGTTACTCACGTGACGGACACAACTCTACTTGCGGCAACAAATCTTGACAATCAGGACAATTATCTTTGATCTTCTTCTTAAAAAAAAAAAAAAGGATAAAGTGCAATGATCTTAGTTGATGAGTGTTTGAATTTAGAAGAATTGAAGAAGAAATCAAAATAAAAGGAGAGAAAAAGAGAAGGCGTCATTGTGAGAGAAGCACTCAATTGTGTTGTTGACGTTGACGACATCCACCGCTGACGATGGATTGGACAATGCTGCCGCTGCTATCATTGTCCAGCAAGTCGATCTTTCGGTGGTCTCCAATCCAGTGAGCCTTCGTGCTCTCCATTTAACAATATATATGTATATACATATATACATATATACACCCACCCATATGTCAAGAAACCTTTCGAGAGACCAACTATCACCTACAAGTATTTTAATTTATTTTAAATAAAATTAAAAAAAAAAAAAGTTATTATAAGAGTTGTTAAAAATGGTTATTATCCAAAAAAAAAAAAGGGCACCTGCTTGATATCTTTAAAATAAAAAATAAATAAATTTTACATAATTTTTAAATAAAAATAAATTATTTAAAAGCATTTAAAACATAAAAATATGGTAAAAAAATTTATAAAATATGTTAAAATTTAAAAAAAAAAAAAAAAAAAAACCTGAAAACATTTAAAAAATTATAATAAAAAAAATTATAAAAAATAGTTATAGACATTTCAAATAAAATTAAATTAAAATGCTAAAAATGTAATTAATAAATATTTTTAAGAAAATGGAAAAAAATTGTAAAAGAAAAAAAAAGATTTAAGAAAAGTTTACAGAATAATTTAAATAAAAATTAAAGTTATGAAAAAGAGTATTAGGTTGAAATAAATTCATTAGAACTCTCCAGGGAAAATGATATTTTAGTACCTACAACTTTGAGGTGAATACCAATGTGGTCCTAAACTTTACTTTCGCTAGATTTAGTCCAATTTTTTTAAAAGTTGCACCAACGTGGGACAATAACTAACAGAATTAACATTTTATCTGTTAAAATTGATGGCTGCCAACTCGGTTGCGGACGGAATTAACATTAATTGACTCGCAGCCCAATCAGCACCCATCAATTTTATCAGAGGGAATGTTAATTATGTCGGTTAATGTCCCACATTGGTACAAATTTTAAAAATTTTGGACAAAGTCGAGCAAAAGTAAAGTTTAGGGACCACATTGGTATTCACCCCAAAGTTGAACGTACTAAAATGTCATTTTCCCAACTCTTTAAAAACATTAATATACATAAGTATAGGGTAAAGACATATGTATTACTGCTTTTGAGGGTTGGTATGCAAAAATATAATAATAATAATAATAATAGATGGTCATGGCAGCCGCGACATGTTACATATCCCGATACACCCGCATCCCGTTACACCTTTACCGTTACCGTTACGAGTCCATTACCCAATTCTTAAAACTATGAACATAACAAATAGATAGGAATTTGGGATTCTGATCGATCTCATGGTATAAAATTGGAACCTCATGGTATAAGGCTCCAAACTTAGGGACTTTTGGATAATTTTCCCTAATTTCTATTAGGATTTAGGACTATAAGCATAACTGAGCTACTTGAACTCAGCTTGAAACCAACCCAATTAATGGCCCATTGGAGGTGGAGGCGACTAGCTGGAGAAGGACTACAGACCTTCCTTGCTACGAGGAAGATCGCAAGGCCTCCAAGCCAGGCCTATCTTCTTTTTTTGCACGCCACATGGTATATCCATGTTTGCCTAGGAGGCAACCTAGAACTAGTTTTCAAATTTGGTAATTTTAGACCATAAACACATCTTAATGCTCTCTTCATCGGCTCGGAAGGAACAAGATCATTAATATGGACAATTGAACCTAAAACTTCATTTGTAACATTTGCTGGCAGTATCACTTCAACCCACTTCGAGCTACCAATTCACAAATAAATACAATTATAAATACAAACAAATTTGTCTGCCCAAACCTTTTTTGAGATCAAGTAGATCTGTAGAAGTGTATAATTTCAATAAATCTACTCAAACTTTGGTTTTTGAAAAACTACTGATTCCAATCAAATATACTTATTCTAGAACAAACCACAATTTAACAAAGCCGAAGCAACACATCATCTCCGCTTAAAATGAATAAATAGATAAAGAATTTTAAAAGTACAAAATCATCTGCCTGGTGCCTATTTTGCAAGTCAATCCAACACAAATATCTATATTATTTGAGAAGATATATACACCACTACTTTCAATGAAGTTTTAATTTCTATTAGGATTTAGGACTATAAGCCTAATCGAGCTGCTTGAACTTGGCTTGAAATCAACTCAATTAATGGCCAATTTGAGATTGTTCATGAGACAAACAAGCCAAGCTCAATTTTATCTTGGAACTCATCAAATTTTTAGGCAAGCTCGAGCAAAATGCTACTCGTCAGTAGACTCATTAAAACTCAAAGGCTATCAGGGGAAAAAAATCAATCTAGTTGAGCTAAACTTCAGATAGGCTTGATTTGATGCTCATTCAAGACGCTTTAGAGAGAAACGAGCCATGCTCAATCCACAACTTTCTAATTGACTCGACCCGGCTTGTTTACAACCCCACGTTCTATCATTAAATATGGTGTTTCAAAGATTAATTATATTTAGGCATTTTTCCATTTCATTTATGAATGTCTATACTCGTTAAAGAAATCAAACTTGACTCATAATTGGCAAGCAAAAGACCATTTGTGCATGGTTTACATCTATTATACACTCATATATGACAGAATTTAAGAATATAGGAAAAAGTTTATTTGGCTCATCTCCATAGCCTTGATTATCAAGCCCGTTTGGATAAGCTTCTACTTCTTGTCTTTCACTATTAAAATTAAAAAGAAAAAAAAAAAAAAGAGAGATGAAAGTTATTGAGTATGAAAAAATCTGGTAGTTACTTTTGAAAGTAGAGATAGTAAGAAATTCTTAGTACCTCAACTTTTAAAGGTAAGTGCCAAAATTTTGCACTATCAAAAACTTTAATTTTAAAAATAGGAAGGAGAAGCTTATCCAAATGGGCCCCAAGCTTTCTTAAATACTATTTTGAGTGTTGATTATTATTATTCTCCACTATTCTATATTGTTTGGCCCAACTCAATGTAGCCTAGCTTAAGCCAATGTTTTCAAAGAAAGAAGCCAACACCTCTGTCCAACAAGGCATACGAATACACTAGGTTGTTTCAAGACAAGTTTGAATTAAGAAACTTTGCAAACTGTAAACAAACACAGCCCCATCACACTTCCCCAAGTTTGGGTCGCCTAAAATCAAATCCCAAATAAATACTTCTCTCAATTACAGAAATGGGTTAAAATTATTCTTTTCGCTATGATAACAAGGTTCAAATCTCAGTCATGAACATCGTCGCATCTCGGCCATGACTCGCAATCATTTCATTGCATCTCAAGCAAAACACAACTTTTTTTTATGACGTAAAAAATTATACTCATGTAAAAATGGCCGAAGCCACTAAACATGCAAGGTATACAAATAGAACCAAAAGGGAAAAGAATACAATAAAATTGTGTTTACTTAAGTAGAAAATGAATCTCAATCTCCAAAACAACTCGAGCCTTTCTACTAAAAAAGAGTCCTAACTAACCTAGGTGTAAGGTTAACAATAGGATTTTCTGCACTTTCAAAAATCCCTCTATTCCTCTCTTTCTAAAGGATCTAAAAATAACATGTGGTGTCACCTTCCAAATCAAATTGCTTCCTCATTTTTATCTAACTTTCCAAAAGCCAAAATGCTGTTGCTGCCATCACCCAATCCATCCCAAAGATATCAAAGCACACGCCCCACAAGACCCCCCCCCCCCCCCCTCCCTCCAATGGATCTCATTTCGGTCAATATGCCCAGGATCCCAAGCAAGATCAAGACGAGATCCAAGTAAACTTTCTCTACAATTCATCCAGCAATTTAAACAAGAATGGGAAGTAAGAATGGGCAATTGGTGGGCAAACTAGCAAACCAACGTCTCATAAGACTCATCATTATTTCTCCAAAGAGGTATTCTCACTTCCAAGTAAACTAAATTATACATCTTTTGACCAATGGTTCCATAAACAAAGAAACATTGTACAACACCCACAGCAGAAGTCACAATGCAGGTCATAATTAGACAAAACACCCTACGTCCTAAACCCTCAGCTAGGTATAAGATACTAGAAACTTCTCCGATGCAAAAAATTTGATACTTTTACATAGGTTGACACTCAAACCAAAAACTGCCTTTCAAAACCTTAGATTATACTTAAAGAACCTCAATTCGATGTACAGAGATGTATCAAAAGAGAATGATATCATCTAGAATGGACAACAAGAGCTTCTTCATAAACCAAAAAAATCCTCCAAAACACCTGCTTCTCTATAAAATTTAACTAAGCGCTTCTCCCCTAAAAGTGAACATCAAAGGAGCTCCTTTGTAAATCCATTTAACTAAAATTTAAGCTAAACAGCTAAAGTTTGCAGAAATCGAAGTCCATGTCAGTCAAAGAAACTGATTTCAATGCACAAAATTGGTCATGACCCCGTCGAAAATGTTTGGACTATCCTATAAAATATTTTAGGTATGCACTTCAACTTGAAGCTTTTCATCGCTATACGTACATATATAACACTCAAGAAATGCACCAAGTTTCTCCGATTTTCTCATGACCCACTACTGAGGCAGGGCAGTGAAACTGTTCAACTATGATAAGAAATATTTAAGTATAACTATAAAATCTATATTCTAAACTTGAAAATGCAAACCATTTATTTTAGAAAATGCATATTTGATATTCAATCGCATACCTCAAGATGTTGTGCAGCTTCCGAAGTCAAACCAACTGTTGCAGCCGCTAGTCCTATCAATCCTCCCTGCATAAAAGTGCAGTTAAATTCAAAATTCAAGGGATTAACATATACACATGAGAGATCTTAGTGCAAATTGTATTAAAAGAATAACATAATTTTAAAGTGACCTGTGCCAATTAAATATACCAAAGTATAGGATTCACAAAAAACCTTGCGATGATTTGCCTGTGGCGAATACGTGAACTCCGTCGTCAACAGATTGATCACGGCCGTTATCTTATCGTGATCTCCAGCGACCGCAAGCTGCTTCACGATTCCTTCAACCTAAATAACAGCAATTCAAGATCTCAAAAACCAAGTAAAAACCCTAGAAATTTAGAGAGAGAAAGGGAAGGAAAGAGAAAGAACATACCTCAAGAGCAGCATTCTTGCGCTTCTCATAAAGCTTGTCGGAGAGATTACGAAGAACGGAGGCAGGAATAACAGAGAGAGCGTCAGCCATTTACAAAACCCTAAGATTATTTGTATGAAGAAGCAAAGAGGAAATGAATCAGAGTCGTTTTCTGATCTTTTCTTGCTCGAATCGGAACATGTCTTTATATTATTAGGGTTTCGCAGATCGAAAGCTTCCTCTTATATATACATATACATATATAGTATTCAAAAACGCGAAAGATTTTTGGGAGATTTTAGAGAGAGAGCAGATCTGAAGAAGATGGAAATTCAAATCGGCGACAATTTTGATAGAATTAGGAATGGTCCGTTCTTTTTGATACACCGTGAGACCTGTGAGTCTGTGACCGTCGCTGTGTTTAATCTCGGACTCGGAGATTAGCTTACTTACAGACATCCTCACTTTGGCAATATGGTGTAAATCCCAAAATACCCTCAATTCATTTCTTATTTCCTCATTATTCACCGCCCATGTACGAAAATGGACGGTCAATGATTAGACACCCCGGTCTCATCTAAAACGGACGGTCGATGATTAGGCTGAAAATCTAAAAGGAACTCTGCTATATTTACGGATATTGTTACCAAATTCATTAATTAATATGATATTATTATTTTATTCTACTTCTTTCTTCATCGATTTTAAAATCAAAGAAAAGAAACTACTCTTTTGAAAAAAAATAAAAAAATTTGCCAATATTCTCCTCAAATAAATGAAAGAATTTGTCACTTTTATCCAGTGTTTTAAAAACCGGACCGTTCATCGAACCGGAAAAGTTACCGGGTTAAGGGTCAACCGGTTCAACCGGTTGAACCACCGGGTTGAACCGTGACGTCATAAATATATTATTTATTTATTTATTTATTAGAATAAAAGCTATAAATGATTCAAAATATAATTTTTTTTTAAATGTTTGTACAATCAATTCATATATTTGCATTTATGTGCAGTCATTACAAATATTGGGACTATTTTAGTCATTTTAGCACCTTAAAAAAAATTTAAAAAATTATTTAAAAAAAAAAAAAAAAACCGGGTTGACCGGTTGAACCGCCGGGTTGAACAGGTTTTTGTGGGTTGAACCAGCCGGAGAGGGGACCGGTTCCATGTCCAACCGGTTGAACCGGCCGGTCCGGTCCAGGTTTAATAACACTGCTTTTATCATGTGCGTGGTTGGCTAAATGTGACCTAACGCATTCAAGGGATTGGCTTAATTTTTCTTCCGCCAATGCATATGGATATTTAGAAGCTATAAGAGCATTTCCAATGGGGTTGTCATTTGAGTTGCCAAAGTTAAAATCTCTAATAGGGATGCCATTTGAGCTACCAAAGCTAAATTTTGATTTTGGCACTCAAAACATCAGCTCCAATAGTGTGCCATTGTTCATGCCAAATTTTGGCTTTGGCAGCCCAAACTGCCAAATTTAGCACCCAGAATGGCAGCTGCCATTTGTTCCACGTCACTCTCAAGAATCTCTGTATTTTAGCACCTAGAATAACCCGACTTGTGGAAAGCATCACTTATCACTCATCTTCTCTTGTTCTCTATTTTCATATGTAATCCTCGCTTTGTACTCTCAAGAATCTCTGTAAGTATGAATACTCAAGATTTTCAATTATATGTTCAAGGTTTTCCTAGATTTAACTTTTATTACAAACTTGTATATTCAAAAGATCTTGAAGAATATTATTATAAGATTTTTGTAGTAATATGTACCAGTTCTTATAATCCTATTTTAGACTCAATATTAATTTTCAGATTTAATATTCATTTTGAATATAATTATATTCAAGTAGATTTTTCACAAAGATTTTCCATGGATATATATAATTATACTCTAGATTAATCTGCGCAGAAAATATTGATATCGATACTTATAATTTCTAGTAATATTTCATTCTCTTTCTTATTCTCATACCTTTACGTTTGCCGGTCTCTGAGATTTCTATAACGCCCCAACCTAATATCTGTACCAACTCTTCTGGATAGGTCAACACGTGTCAAGATAGAGGTACAACATGTCCTACTCATTCATATATCCTCATGAGAAACATAATACATATATTTAACCATATGAAATGACATGTTCATTCAAATGTCCCAAACGTCTTAAGTATTAATAATAAGTGGGAACCCGCAAACCTGTCGGCTCTTTTGTTTTTTTGGAATTGGATTCACTATCATCATGGATTGTAGATAATTCATTATCCTTCTCTATTTATTCTTCCATTTTATCTACATGTTTATCCTTCTCTATTTATTCTTCCATTTTATCTACATGTTTATCCTTCTCTATTTATCCATTCAAGATTATCCAATCTTAATCATCCTTTTCTATTGTGGGAGTCCACTTAGATTGGGTTTTGAAATAGGAAACGAGTTTGAGAAAAACTGAGAGTCGCCACCTTATTTTTGAGGAACAATGAAACCATAAAAAGAGTTTTATTTTCAATAAAACAGTGACTCCATATTTTAAGGAAAAGCAAGTATTTGAACCAAAATTGGTTCAGGGGCTAGGTTATGAGATACGAAGGTTCTAGAACGCATCATGTAGGCACCTATCTCACCCTAATTAAAGGTCTCCTAATTACTTTTGGGCTTTATCAAAATCTTATCACAATAACTCAAATTATCTAATCAGCCACAAAAATAGAGATAATAATGCATAAATAATAATAATAGATAATAAGAAAAAACAAACACAATCCTAAAGACCTTAGGACACAGTCAACCTAAGATTGGACTTGCGTCTTATTGGTTGCCTACGTACTTTACCAGTGTCCTGATATAGATCAAAGTTCATCGTAGTTCGAATACCTAGGACTCTCCTATTGTAATGAACTACACCATCAAAGGCACTCTACATTGTCCAAGACCCTATCTTCGAGAGTTTATTTCTGTTTAAAATACTTAAACATCTAAAGTGGGAGTTTCATCACGAAACAATTTCCTAAATTCCAATTTCATTAGGAAACCTTCTCGAAGATAGACTCCTAAATAAGTTAGAATTCCCAATTTGATGTATCTCCTACAACAAACGAGAATCCTAAGTGAAGTCAAGTGACTCCCCTAACCTATAATCTCTAACTACAACCTAAGTTAGTCTAAACAACCTATAATACTAAAATAATGCACGCTGGAAATTCTGGAAAATATATAAAAAATGCAACACACAATGCAAACAATGCATAAAAATGTTCTAAATGCAATTAAATCATTTTATGTGAATCTAGACATATTTCTAGGTTAATTTAGACCTAAAAATGACTTTTAATACACTTTAAAGACACTTTCAATTTCTGGACAAATTTGAATCCACCTTTAAAAATGAACTAAAACTCATTGAAAACAACAAATAAAAAAAAGGTGTGAATGACTAGCATGCAACCTAATATGCAAGCTAAAACAATATGCTAAAACACTAGGCAAAACAATCAAGAAATCACATTATAATCATACTTAAATTAATAAAAACTTATCACAAGGGAAGGAACTCACCATAGCATGCTCCCTCGAACACAATTCATATATCAATCAACACTCAAACATTCCATGTGATAAATCTTAATAAATAAGAATAATAACAATGCTATGTTATGAAAGAACAATGCATAACCCTACTTCTAGCATCCTAACATGGTAGCAATATGCAAAAGACTCAAACTTTATATCTAATATGCATTCCTATATAAAAACAGAAAATCGTATAAATAAAACTAATTATTAATATGCATTCTAAACATGAAAAGAACTACTACACATGCTCACAAACACTCATATAGAAATTACCTTACTTTAAACAAAGAAGAGGACCATACTCATCATGAAGTAGCACTCAAACATGTTAAATATGTCATAAAACTCAAAACAGTAGCCTATATGCATCTAGAAGACCACTATCATGCATGCATTAAACCAAAATCTATTCTACATCATGTATACTTACTCCTAACATGAATTTCTACTCTACATCATGCATATAATTAGAAAAAACTAACTCATGCATTCTGCAGAAAATAAAACTACTCTAAACAAGTTGATTTCAAACTATGATATATAAGACATAGTCCTAAGACTAATGGGGTGAAAAACCTTACCTCTTGCCTTCTCTTTCCTTGCTCCTAGCCTTATTCTTCAAGCTCCAATGGCCTCCAAACTCGTAGCTAGGGTTCTAAGTGTAGCTCTAGCGTGCCAAAGTCTCTTTTCTTTAAGTTCTCTTTTTAAAACTGATTTATAAGTGAGGTATATATAGAAGAGGCTTCGATTTGATCAATGGCTCTCATTAAAACCCTAGGGGACGATCCAATGGCCTTAATTAAGTCTTCCAAAGTCCCCAAAGTCGTGCTAAGTCTTCCTAGCTAATCCCAAGGGGTTTTGGAAGAGTCCCAAGCGATTAAAACTCATCAAAACTCGCAAATTTGGCAAAATCAGGAACCAGGCTCGAGTGACCATCCACCCTAGGACAGTTGGCCATCACTAGGGGGACGGTCATCGAACCCTAATGCAAAAAATTCAAGTTTTGGGTCTATCTTAGCTCATTTTGACCGGGTTTCGGTTTTTTTTTTTGGCTTTTCAGGCTCGTTTCAAGTCCAAATTCGACGATTCAAGAACCAAAACAACCGTGATTTGATTCTCCATGTTTTGAGAAGTGTTTGAAGTGAAAATGCATTGACCTAAATCAAAGTTTTTAGGAAAAAAGCCTACCGATCAGCTGTTTTGGGCCTATTGAACACAATTAGGGTTTTAAAATCCACTAACCAATTGCTCTCGAAATCGTTTCTACTTCTCGAAACAAGTTTTAAAATTATTTAAGAAAGTGTTTTAAAGCTTTTGAAGGCTTTTGGTTTAATAAAAAGATCGAATCCTAGTCATTTTCAATCTAGACCTTAATTTGAGCTTAAAAATGACCTTTTGGGCCTTAAGAGCCAAACATGAGTGTGAACCAGCCAACCTGAATCGGGAGGCCTCTCTCGTTCACTTTGGGGGGTGTGTCTATCTTGAGTGGATTGTGGATGATGTTTATCCGTCTCGATTTATCCTTCTCTATTATCCTTATCTAATATCCACTTTTATCCTTCTCTATTATCCACTCAAGATTGGGTTTTTGAAAAATGATGAAAGTTTGTAAAAACTGGGAGTCGCCACCTTATCTTTAGGGAACAAAGAAACCACAAAAAAGAGTTTTATTTTCAATAAAACAACGACCCCTTATTTTGGAAATGCATGGTCTTTGAATCAAAGTTGGATTCGAGGGCTAGGTTACAAAGTGGGAAGGTTCCAAGGAACTCTTTGTAGGCACCCACCTCGCCCTAATTAAAGGTCTCCTAATTAGTTTGGGCTTTATCAAAATCTTTTCAAAACAATCCTAGTATATCTAATCAACCACAAAATATAAATAATAATATAATAATAATATATAGTACAAAAGTATACACAATCCTACGGGTCTTAGGAAACTAGAAGTCAACCTAAGATTAGACTTGCGCCCTATTGACTGCCTACGTACCTTATCAATTGCTTGACAAAGATCAAAGTCCACGTAGTTCGATTACATAGGACTCTCCTATTGTAATAAACCACATAATCGTAGAAATTTCATCTTATCTTGGACTCTAGTTTCGAGAGTTTGAGTTGGATCAAAACACTTATTATGAGAGATGGAATTTCATTCCATTTTTGAATTCTTTCAAAATCATTTTTAGAAATATTCTCGAAGTAGAATCCTAGGTAAAATAGAACTCTATTCTTATTGTAATTCTTACAACAAAGAAGAGTCCTAAGTGGGGTCAAGTGACCCCCCTAATCCTAGGGTTTCTAGCTAATCAATCCTAGGTTAGTCTAAATACCTAAAACACTATAATATGCATGCTGGAATTTCTGGAAAATAAATAAAAAATATAATCAAGAGTGCAAATAATGCATGAAAATGTCCTAAATGCAAATCTAAGTTAGCTATGTGAACCTAGGCATGTTTTTATGTTGATTTTGGCCTAAAAATGAGTTTTAGTGCACTTTTAGGTCACTTTAAATCCATGGACAGATTTGAAAGTAATCAAAAAGTGTACTTAAAACCCTAAAACAATAAATAAAAATGAGTAAAAGAATGCACTAAATGCAACCTAATATGCATGCTAAACTATCATCAAAACATAGCATTTAATCACAAGGGAAGGGATTCACCTTTGCGTGCTCCCTCGAACACATTTTATATATCAATCAAACACTCCAAATGATAAAAATAAACCATGATAAGAATAATACTAATGCTTAACTTGAATAAACTAACAACCTAATATGAACAATACAAATCCATCCTAAAAATATTAGCATATAATTTATAAACTAACCTAACTTGATTACTAACTTAAAAGACTTAAACATGCGTGAACTTAATCCTAAATATCCAATCCTAATATGATATGACTTAAAGAAGAATAGAAGAAGAGAAATATATGTATTAAAAATAAACTAACCTATTATGCATACTAAAAGAAAATATGGAACCTAAACTATGCATACTTACAATGAACTAAACCCTATACTAACAATGAACTAAACCCTACATAAAATAAAACCTAACCTAGCATGATCATAAAAGAAGAAGAAGAAAAAACTGCAAAACTTTAAACTACTAACCTCTTTCTCTGCCTCCTTGCTTCAAGCCTTCTCCTTAAGCTCCAAGCCTTCTCCTCAAGATCCAAGGACTCCAAGGACCTCAAGGACTTTAAAACTTAAGCTAGAGTGCTATGGGGGAAGCTTGTGCAATTGCTCAAGCCTCTACTCTCCAAGCTAGCTCTCTAAAGCTTATTCTGTGTGTTGAACTAATTATAGGGCCCTCTATTTATAGGGAGGCCTGAGTTTGATCAATGACTGAGTTTAAATCTCCTAGGAATGATCCAAGGGCTCAAAACCAGTCTTCCAAGGTGTTCATACTCATCCAAAAGTCCCCATGGCAGAACTAGACACATGGCAGGGCTTGGAAGAGTCCCGGGTAAAAAAATCACTCAAAACTGGCAATTATTGGCTGAGAGGATCGACGACCATCCACCCTAGGACGGTTGGCCGTCCTTCATGGACGGTTGGCCATCCATAGGTGGACGGCCATCGATCCTCCATGCTATTTTTGGCCTATGTGGGCCTAACTCAACCCGTTTCGTCCCGGTTTCGGCTTTTTTCGGCTTTTCGGGCCCGTTTTAAGTCCAAATTTGACGATTCAAGCGTCGAAACGATCGTGATTCGATTTTACATGTTTTAAGAAGTGTTTGAAGTGAAAATGCATTGACCGAGGTCAAAGGTTTGGGGAAAAGTTGACCGATTAGCTGTTTAGGGCCTGCAGGGCCTAAATTAGGGTTTTGAAATTTGCTAACCGATTGCTTTCGAAATCATTTCTTCTCTTGAAACAAGTTTTAAAATGTTTTAGGAAAGTATTTTGAAGCCTTTGAAGGCTTTGGTTTGATAAAAATATCGAATCCCGGTCGCTTCCGGTCGAAACCCTAATCTGGGCTTTGAAAGGGCCTTTCGAGCTTCAAAAGCCAATCATGAGCCAGAAGGCTCCACAGATCTTGTCATTGATCAACTTAGCTACCAAACACACTTTACATATCTATGCCAAAGCCTAGAGACCATTTGAGACAAGATCGACAGTCATTCAGGGCTTTTGTGATTCAAAGGACCAAACTGCCCTTTCGTCACAAAAGGCCTTCTTTTCTATCAAGCCTGGCTCGGATTGCCATGAAATTTTGCAGGGACGTTCCTAGACTCTCTAAAAACCTAATGCAAAAAGAACTGACTCAATCTGACCTAAAAACACACATGTGATAATGACCTCTACCTAATTACCCACAAAGGGTAAAACTGGGAACTTAGGGTTTTAACACCCTATTTCACTTCTAATCACATGCAACCATTAATGATCATACTCATGGTAAAAAATGGATGTCTACAGAAGCCCCTCGTTGATGTTCATGGCTTCGCCAGTGAATATCAATGAAAACAATGACATCCCATTTTTGATACAACAAAATAGGGATAATCAAACCAATTATTATTTTGAAAGTTTCGCTTCAAATTCTCTCTTCCTAGAAGTCTCACTTCTAGTTATCTCAAGGATTTTCAATCCTTTTGGAAATTGCATTTCCAATTATCATAAAAAATTTGGGAGTCTTCGACTCATTACTAGAAATTTCATTTCTAGTCAACTTAAGGATTTTCAATCCTTTTGGAAATTGCATTTCCAATTATCATAA
>JAESVK010000335.1:612427-633490 GCA_017140935.1 Hamamelis virginiana | reverse complement strand
TGTGCTGTGAATCGACTGATAAACTGAACTTTGCCTAAGAATCCTCGAATCCCTTTTTCTGTCTTTGGCTGTTGCATCTCCGTGATGGCTTTGATCTTCCCTGGGTCAACCTCTATTCCTTTCTGAGTGATCATAAATCCCAACAACTTCCCCGCAGTTACTCCTAAGGCGCACTTTTGGGGATTCAATATCAGGTTATATTGCTTAATTCTTTGAAGGAACTTACTTAGAGCTTCAAAATGGTCTACTCGATCCTTAGACTTTATGATCATATCATCCACATACACCTCCACTTTCTTATGAATCATATCATGTAATAAGGTGGTTGTCATTCTCTGATAGGTAGAACCAGCGTTCTTTAGGCTAAAGGGCATAAGTCGATAACAGAAGGTCCCCCATTGAGTGATGAAGGAGGTTTTCTACATATCTATAGGGGCCATCTTTATCTGGTTATAACCTGAGAACCCGTCCATGAAGGATAACAGAGCATGACCGGCGGTACTATCTACCAAGATATCTATGTGTGGCAACGGGAAATCATCTTTAGGGCATGCCTTGTTCAAATCTCGGAAGTCTATGCACATTCTAACCTTCCCATCTTTCTTAGGTACTGGCACAATATTAGCTAACCACTCGGGGTACTCTTCTACTTGGAGAAATCCAGCGTTCATTTGCTTCACTACTCGGTGTCTATTCCTGGCATATCCTTGTACGACCATGCAAATACTTCTATATTCTCTCTCAACAATCCTACCAATTTTTTTTGTTCTTGTGGTGACAGAGTTGCCCCAATGTTAATTATCTTAGGCGATTCATCGGATCCTAAATTAACCGATATTAATTCATTCACATTAGGTCGAGCATGTTCCATTTCCCTTCGTTGTTCAAACTCAGGGGGAACATCCTCTCTAGGATCTATGTTCATGCCATATACACCCATAGAAGATAGAAGAAATAAGCTGCAAATGCAAAGAATGAAGAAAAATGAATACTTTATTAATCATGAGGAAAGAAGAATAACACAAACTAAACTATCATTCGCCTCCTAACAGAAGAGGGATGATTTTATTGAAAAAAGGGAAAAATGAAAGTCCTATTCTACAACCCTATGGAAAGAAAGCATAGAAATCCTACAAGCTATCATCTGAAGGGAGTGAATCTTCCATGACTGAGTCTTCAACTCGAGGCTCATACTCAAGGCTCCAGTTGGTCAATGGACTGATGGTATCTTCAATGAGGTGGATAGGATTGGGTTCATGAACATGCTCTTCGATGCAGCGATCTCTTTGAATATAGCCCCTATAGCAATTTCATCAATATGATCAACCCAGTCAAACTCTATATGCTCTTTGGCTGTGATGGTAGTTGGAGAGAGAGGTAATGGTGTGTTGAAGAAGATTTCAAATCCAGGAACTCTAGCTTTCCGATCTTCAAGGTAAATGGGCTCGGGGAACCCACAATAAGGGAAATCATCCCCTTCTTTGACAAAAGCTTCATTTAAAGTGGTCCGGTAAGGTTTCAGAGTGAGGTTAGGGACTCGTCCCTCTTCTTTGGCCAATTATCTTTCTTTTCTTTTCTGTGCCATCTCTTTTCTGTCATCTTTGGTACTTTGATAGCCCAATTCGAAGGGTAGATTGTTGAAGGATATTTGATAGAATCAGGTGTGCCTTGATGACAACGACCTAAGCCCATTCCTGGAAAGAAGCCCATACTTTTCATGATCTGACCCACTTGCATATTCCCATACGGACTGCAGTCTAGCACCATTTTCTCTTTACATCCTAGCTCAACCTCTACACATTGTATTTATTCAAAGCCTGTCAATGGTACTTCTTTGATTTCTGGCTTGATCTCACAGATAGGTACACGGGTAGGAGTGATCTCAGAATCTCCTTCAATGTCACCACTGAGCCTTTGTAGGGGAACTTAACCTTTTGATGGAGGGAAGAAGGCACAGCCCCAGTTGGATGGATCCAAGGCCTGCCAAGTAGAAGGTTGAAACAAGCAGGTACGTCTAGTACTTGGAAATCGACTTGAAATTCTACAGGCCCAATAGCTAGAGATAAAGTGACCATGCCAACTACTTCTCTTCGAGTGTTATCATATGCTCTCACAATTTGTCCTGACGGTTTGAATTCTGACGGTTCGATGCCCAAGGAAGTGGCGGTGTTGAGAGGACATACGTTCAAGGCTGACCCATTATCTATCAACACTGTAGGAATTCTCTTACCCATAGTATCCACCGTGACATACAAAGCTTGCAAATAATGAGGTCCTTTCTTCGGAAGGTCTGACTCTGTGAAGGATATTGACTGCCCATGATGAACTGGACTAACCAGACTAACTAAACCCTCGGGTGAAGTATCGATGGGAATCTGAACCTGGTTGAGTAGCTTGAGTACTGTCTGTCTGTGCTTTTGAGAAGCCATTAAAAGTCCCCAGATGGTGATGTTGGCTTGAGTACGCTTGAGCTGTTTCAGTATCTCTTCCTCTTCCTCTTGAACTTCAGTGTGTTGAGATCTTTCTAACTCTCCCAAAGGATTGTCGGATTCCAAGTTGGCGGGCTTGAAATGACGACCTCCTCTAGGGACATGGTTAACATCTTCCTCATCACTGGCCCAAATATCTGCTATCTCCTCGGGTGTGTTCATCAAATCTTCTCACTCTATGATATCAATCTCATTCTCTGACCCATCATCTATGGTAGACTCCGCAGAAGTCGAACTTGATCCGAAATACTGAGTGACCCATGGTTGCCTTGGATAGACGGTCCGGTGATGGGTGTCTCCATTCATATGGATGACCTTGGTTGTGAAATACTTCTTGAGGATACTCTGGCTAGTTTTCTCAAAATAGATGAGGTTTGGATCTTCGGGTTCAACCTGAGCCACAGGAATGTCTTCTTTAAGTGAGTCAGGGTCATCACCCCAACCAAAAGAAGCAATGGGTTTTTCAAAGGTGGGCTTCTCCATCTTAGGGTAAAGGACATAGAAGTCAAACTTCCCACTAGGTTCTCCCAATAGGCCTACTTCGGGATCTCCGGCCTCATATCTTTTTCGCAACTCCCATTAGCTAGTTCCAGTCTTGGAAAAGGTTTTCTTGGTTCTAGCATTAGATCTAATGGGTTCAATATTTATCATCTCAGCTTCACAAGACTTTTCAGGGCAGAGAACGTAGAAATTAAACCTCCCATTTCTTTCTGTCAATAAATCCACACAAGGATCTCTAGCTTCAAACCTTTCTTTGAGAGCCCACTGACTAGTACCATTCTTTGACGACTAATCCACTTTGCGAGGCTCGGGAAGCCCATTCGAACTAAAACCCGGGAATTTATCTTTCTCAAACTGTTTCCATGAACGATAAAGCCCCCTTGGGCTGGTGAAGGGTTGAGGGATTTCCATCATACCTTCATCAATGAACCCTTGTACTATATTCCGCAATGTATCACATGATTCCATGTCATGGCTATGGGTGGCATAGTATTGGCAATAAAGCTTTTTGAATCTTGGCTTGTACGGGGTGATGAGCCCACGGGCTTGACAATGATGAAACATTTCAGTTATGGAAGTAGGGAATGAAGGGTGAGGGCGGATAAGCTCACAGTGGACATAAGGGTTGGCATGGATAACATTGATATTTGCTGGTGGTGGGACTGCATGGGTAGGAAGTGGATTTTGGGTGACATTGGGTTGAGAAGGTGGGGAAATGGTTTTATTGTCTTTGAGGTCTTGGATTTCATGACGAAGACGAAAGCAACGGTTGGTAATATGACCTTTGGATTGATGGAAATGGCAGTATTCACTTTCATTGTAGTTCTTGGGTAATGGGTTGGGTGTAGGTCTGGGTTCCAGAGGTTGGAGCAAGCCTCGAGCTTTTAATTTCTCAAAAACTTTTTCCAATGGCATATAGAGCTTAGTGAATTTTCTGGATGGTTTATTTCCTAAGGAAAAGGGTTGGGTAAATGGAGCAGGTTGAGATATGGCATTGACTTCGGTAGCCTTCCCATTGATGACAGTTCGACGGTTTTTGTAGGGTTCATCAGTTCGGAGAGCTCCATCGGCTAGAGCGTCCTCTACTTGGGTACCGGTAGCGACTAGAACTCGGAAATTTGGGAGATATTGGAAAAACATGTGCTTGTGATACACTGGGAGCAAGTTCTTCACTATCATGCAGATTTGTTCTTCTTCCTCAGGGCGGTTAGCCAATTTAGAAGCCTTGGCTCTCTAACGGGTGAGGAAAGCAAAGAAAGTTTCTCTTAATTCTTGCTTTGTAGTCTCCAAGTCCCTCCTAGTGACATCAACTTCTGTATTATACAGGTAATGATTGCTGAATTCAGTGCATACATCTTCCCATGTCTTTATTCTAGACTCATCCAATGACAAAAACCATTTCAGAGCAGATCCAGCTAATGTCTCGTGGAACATTTGGGCCAGCAGATCATCATCAGCCCCTCGTGGGTGCATGGCTCTCACTTACATCTTTAGATGGGTCTTAGGACAACCCATTCCATCAAACTTCTCTAACTCGGGCATTTTGAAATGAGTGGGCATACGGGCCTTAGGGAACAGAGACAATGACGACATGTCCACCAGATCATCAGACTTCCTAATACCTTTCAAGGCTTTTTCCAGGGCTTCGACTTTGTTACTCAATAGTATGGGTTCAGTGGAAAAGAAAGCAGGGGTCTTGGGCTTGGACTCTTTTTCCAGATCAACAGGCTGAACAAATTCTGCACTTGGCCTAGTGGACTCAACAACTATCTTTGGTCTAAGGAAACATTCCTCTTCATCAACGTTCTCAAACAAGGGATTAGTACGGGCTCGCACCTTATCCTCCTCTTCTTTCTGGTGAACTAACTCTTCGACTACTTTTAAGAGTGCCTCGATCTTCTCATCAGTCGTCTTTCCATTAGTTCCAATGGCTATAGGGGTATGATCCTCGTTACTAGACATCTTTGGATCGACAGGTAAGCCCTTAAACAACCGACCGCTAGAATCACGACGCCAAGCCAGAATGCTGGGAAAGGGAAAAGATTTGAATCAACTAAGAGCTTCCAGTGTGAAAAGGGATGAATAAGGACAATCTCATATGCTCACAAGAGTACGAGTCTAAGGCCCACACATCAATCTCACTCTCTCACATTCTATCTTATGAAAGTGGGCCTAAAGCCCCCGCAAGAATCTCATTAGAAACTCCTAAACTCACATCTCAATCTTATTGCAGGCCTATACCTTTCATCCAAAGAGTATCGGCCTAAAGCCCACACTTCAAACTCACCTAGGGCCTATAAACGGACATCACTATTCGGACAGCATAGCACTACCACGGGCCTAAGTCCAAGGATATGTAGGGTACAAAGCCCTCATTAAGTACCTTAACTCTTTAGAGACGCTTCCCTTAAGAGTTTAGGGCATTTCATAAAGGTCTAGACCTACAATCCTGGGTTCTAGTAGTTCTATACATTTCACAATCATGGCTCAAACAAAACCGGGGGTAAATCCGGCAGCATAACATTACAAAAGTGTGTGATCAGGCGATGTAGGGTATGTGTCTTAAAAACAGTTTACATGGACTAATGCAAAGGGTAGGCTGAGTGTCCCTTACTCGCTCGGTCCAATCGATATACCTAACCACATGTGACATCGGGAATGTCGCGTGGGTCCAACAGTACGTGATTGGTCCGTTTGATATACCCGAGGGTACTTGGCAAGAAGGGTGATGGCTTTCGCATACATGGAACCCGAGAGTCAAAGAAACCGGGCCCAGGGCTAGGCTCATCGTTGGCTATAGCATACAACGTCCTAAATATACAGAGTCAATGCGCATACAATGCAGAATTCAAGTCACACAGTCATACAAATGCAAGTGGTTGATTTTATTTATTAAGAAATTGAAAAGCCCAAAAATAATTAATTGGAGTTTAGCCCTCGACATCCCCAGTGGAGTCGCCAGTCTGTGAACCAGCCAACCTGAATCGGAAGGCCTCTCTCGTTCACTTTGGGGGGTGTGTCTATCTTGAGTGGATTGTGGATGATGTTTATCCGTCTCGATTTATCCTTCTCTATTATCCTTCTCTAATATCCACTTTTATTCTTCTCTATTATCCACTCAAGATTGGGTTTTTGAAAAAGGATGAAAGTTTGTAAAAACTGGGAGTCGCCACCTTATTTTTAGGGACCAAGGAAACCACAAAAAAGAGTTTTATTTTCAATAAAACATTGACCCCATATTTTGGAAAAGCATGGTCTTTGAATCAAAGTTGGATTCGGGGGCTAGGTTACAAAGTGGGAAGGTTCCAAGGAACTCCTTGTAGGCACTCACCTCGCCCTAATTAAAGGTCTCCTAATTAAGTTTGGGCTTTATCAAAATCTTTCAAAACAATCCTAGTATATCTAATCAACCACAAAATATAAATAATAATATAATAATAATATATAGTACAAAAGTATACACAATCCTAAGGGTCTTAGGAGACTAGAAGTCAACCTAAGATTGGACTTGCGCCCTATTGACTGCCTACGTACCTTGTCAATTGCTTAACAAAGATCAAAGTCCACGTAGTTCGATTACATAGGACTCTCCTATTGTAATAAACCACATAATCGTAGAAATTCCATCTTATCTTGGACTCTAGCTTCGAGAGTTTGAGTTGGATCAAAACACTTGTTATGAGAGATGGAATTTCATTCCATTTTTGAATTCTTTCAAAATCATTTTTAGAATTATTCTCGAAGTAGAATCCTAGGTAAAATAGAACTCTATTCTTATTGTAATTCTTACAACAAAGAAGAGTCCTAAGTGGGGTCAAGTGACCCCCCTAATCCTAGGGTTTCTAGCTAATCAATCCTAGGTTAGTCTAAATACCTAAAACACTATAATATGCATGCTGGAATTTCTGGAAAATAAATAAAAAATATAATCAAGAGTGCAAATAATGCATGAAAATGTCCTAAATGCAAATCTAAGTTAGCTATGTGAACCTAGGCATGTTTTTATGTTGATTTTGGCCTAAAAATGAGTTTTAGTGCACTTTTAGGTCACTTTAAATCCATGGACAGATTTGAAAGTAATCAAAAAGTGTACTTAAAACCCTAAAACAATAAATAAAAATGAGTAAAAGAATGCACTAAATGCAACCTAATATGCATGCTAAACTATCATCAAAACATAGCATTTAATCACAAGGGAAGGGATTCACCTTTGCGTGCTCCCTCGAACACATTTTATATATCAATCAAACACTCCAAATGATAAAAATAAACCATGATAAGAATAATACGAATGCTTAACTTGAATAAACTAACAACCTAATATGAACAATACAAATCCATCCTAAAAATATTAGCATATAATTTATAAACTAACCTAACTTGATTACTAACTTAAAAGACTTAAACATGCATGAACTTAATCCTAAATATCCAATCCTAATATGATATGACTTAAAGAAGAATAGAAGAAGAGAAATATATGTATTAAAAATAAACTAACCTATTATGCATACTAAAAGAAAATATGGAACCTAAACTATGCATACTTACAATGAACTAAACCCTATACTAACAATGAACTAAACCCTACATAAAATAAAACCTAACCTAGCATGATCATAAAAGAAGAAGAAGAAAAAACTGCAAAACTTTAAACTACTAACCTCTTTTTCTGCCTCCTTGCTTCAAGCCTTCTCCTTAAGCTCCAAGACTTCTTCTCAAGATCCAAGGACTCCAAGGACCTCAAGGACTTTAAAACATAAGCTAGAGTGCTATGGGGGAAGCTTGTGCAATTGCTCAAGCCTCTACTCTCCAAGCTAGCTCTCTAAAGCTTATTCTGTGTGTTGAAACTAATTATAGGGCCCTCTATTTATAGGGAGGCCTGAGTTTGATCAATGACTGAGTTTAAATCTCCTAGGAATGATCCAAGGGCTCAAAACCAGTCTTCCAAGGTGTTCATACTCATCCAAAAGTCCCCATGGCAGAACTAGACACATGGCAGGGCTTGGAAGAGTACCGGGCAGAAAAATCACTCAAAACTGGCAATTATTGGCTGAGAGGATCGACGACCATCCCCCCTAGGACGGTTGGCCATCCTTCATGGATGGTTGGCCATCCATAGGTGGATGGCCATCGATCCTCCATGCTATTTTTGGCCTATGTGGGCCTAACTCAGCCCGTTTCGTCCCGGTTTCGGCTTTTTTCGGCTTTTAGGGTCCGTTTTAAGTCCAAATTTGACGATTCAAGCGCCGAAACGATCGTGATTCTATTTTACATGTTTTAAGAAGTGTTTGAAGTGAAAATGCATTGACCGAGGTCAAAGGTTTGGGGAAAAGTTGACCGATTAGCTGTTTAGGGCCTGCCGGGCCTAAATTAGGGTTTTGAAATTTGCTAACCGATTGCTTTCGAAATCATTTCTTCTTCTTGAAATAAGTTTTAAAATGTTTTAGGAAAGTATTTTGAAGCCTTTGAAGGCTTTGGTTTGATAAAAATATCGAATCTCGGTCGCTTCCGGTCGAAATCCTAATCTAGGCTTTGAAAAAGCCTTTCGAGCTTCAAGAGGCAATCATGAGCCAGAAGACTCCACAAATCTTGTCATTGATCAACTTAGCTACCAAACACACTTTACATATCTATGCCAAAGCCTCGAGACCATTAGAGATAAGATCGACAGTCATTCAGGGCTTTTGTGATTCAAAGGACCAAACTGCCCTTCAGTCACAAAATTCCTTATTTTCTATTAAGCCTGGCTCGGATTGCCATGAAATTTTGCAGGGACGTTCCTAGACTCTCTAAAAAGCTAATGCAAAAAGAACCGACTCAATCTGACCTAAAAACACACATGTGATAGTGACCTCTACCTAATTACCCACAAAGGGTAAAACTGGGAACTTAAGGTTTTAACACCCTGTTTCACTTCTAATCACAGGCAACCATTAATGATCATACTCATGGTCAAAAATGGATGTCTACAATGAGCCTAAAGGCTTAATGGACCTTGCCATTGATCAAATTAGCTACCAAACGCACCCTAAATATCTATGCCAAACTCATGGGACAATTCGGGACAAAATCGACAGTCATTTGGAGTTTTTTTGATTCAAAAGACAATGCTGCCTTTCAAGTCGCAAAAGACCTTATTACCTATCAAGCCTTACTCAGAACGCTATGAAATTTAGCAAGGACATTTCTAGACTCTCTAAAAACTAAATGCAAAAAGAACCGACTCAATCTGACCTAAAAACCTATATGCGGTAATGGCCTCTAACTAACTATGCAAAAGGGTGCTATGGGTAACTTAGGGTTTCAACACCCTATTTCACCTTAAATCACAGGCAACCATCTATAACTCTATTCAAGGTCAAAAATGGATGTCTACAAAAAGTCAAATTAAAATAATAATGCCAACATCCCTTGCAGATAGGTTATGCCACGAACAGTGATAAATCCCAATAATCAAGTAAATATCAATAATACACATCACATAATCATGCAAGTAATAATGCAGAATTCTACCATGAAGCTATCCAACAACCCTCGAATAGAGATTTGTCCCAAACTAAGAATGCAACCCCAAGTCAACAAATCTACTGTATAAAAGCTAGGGTGAGCTTCAACTTGCTCGGTAGGAATAAGATAATCTCTACCAATAACAATAATACAGTGATACATGAAATATTTTAAATAAACAGTTGATATCCAGTTTATAAATCAATACGAGAAAAATGGTGTGGATTTAGCTCAGTTATAAACACAATGTAATATCCATCATTTCGAAGACAAGGCTCACATGATGTATATCAGGATGTTGTTCTAAACTAATAAGCCTCCGGCACAACAATAGCCAAAACCATGTTGTTCTAGGCTAATAAGCCTCCGGCACAACGACAGCCGAAACCGACCTCTACGGGTTCTAACCTCTTGAGAGAAATCGATCAGTTGCTTAGAATACATGGCCAACTGTCGAGCCACTATGGGGCTATAAACTTCAAGTAAGAGTATATAATATCCCTGTATACCAACCGAACCTAAACAGTGCGTAACAACATGAAAATATAAACCAATTTCCAAAGCGAGCAAGTAAAGCTAATAATGAGTGGCATTTAAATGTATCAAAACATTGTTTCAAAATCAATCATAACCATCATCCAAAAATAGGGGTTAAGTAGATAAACCATATGCCATTATAATATATAGAAAACAGTTCTCAAGGCACATAACCTTACAAATAAGAATACATTTTCAAAACACGTCTTGTTTATATCATTTTCATTTTCTAACCTTTAATTTAATCCAAAGCTAGGGGAACATTTGGTCAAAGTATCTCATAACCTTTCCATCGTAAATCATTTCAGATGAACCAGGCATATGAATATAAAATCAACATTTCGGTCATATTTACACAAACAATATCAGCATATGCCTGCTGTTATATGTTTCCATGAAACTTTGTAATAAAAGTGCTTATTCCCTAGTTTATATGCATATCGTATCAAATTCTAAACAAGCAGCCATGAGATGATAACAAGTTCTCAAAACATGTTAATTATGTGCCTTGGTTTCATTGCGTACAAGTGCCACACATTTCAATAGTTCTTAAATCAGTATAATCCTTGTATATGTTTGACGATGTAATAAACTGTAGAGTTTACAAATGTTTATGAATAAAAACATTTCCAAGGTATTCCAAATACAGATAGTTCTCAAGTAGTAACAAAACAGACATATTATTATTAACAGTACAAGGTTACTTATCTCTACCTCAATACAACGATGATTCCAACCCTTGTGGCTCCACGAGCCTCCTAATGCAATACTCGATGCAACAAATGCAAGTGGTCCTCCAAAGGACCCAACCAGAATTGAAAAATAAACAATAATGCAGGCAAGGAAGATTCAAAAGAAAGCACAAGCATCCACGGTTCAAAAGTAAAGCAAATTGTCTTTCAAAACTGCTCACTCGCGACCCTAAGGGCTCAAAACCCAAAAACGCCAAAACAAAGATTTTAAAACTTCCAAGACATATCCCCAAATGTGTCTAGATACCACACATTGAATTCCATGGCCAAAAACAAAGAGAATTTGAGGATATAGGCCAAAGAAAATAAAATGTACACGCGAGGGGCAAATTTGGTATTACTAAAATAACTCTTTCTAAAGATAATTTGACCTCAAAACCATGAAATTTAAAAACTAGACTTCATAAGTTTTCCGTACATATAAAGTACGTCCAAAACGGAGTTCGTATGTGAAAGATATAAATAAAAGAAGATCGAAGAAAGAAATCGAGAAGCAAGACCCATTACCGGTAATGGCCCCATTCCAACACCAGTATTAACAAGCAGTATCGGTTCTAGTTTATTCAGTACCGGTACTAAAACATTCTGTCAAATGCCAAAACAAGCAGTACCGGTACTAGTTTCCTCAGTACCGATATTCATCATCCCTGTTGCACAGGTTCGAGCAGCAGTGGGTTTTCTCCATTTTTAACCCTCAAAACATCATCAAACCTCCATACAACAACATCACAACTCATATTTACCCACTAACATTTTTGAAATACCTTGATCCACCATTAAAACCCCAATCAACAAGTAAGAACACATGAGTCCGAAAATATGATTTAAAAACCCAAAAATCACTCATAAACAAGTTTAAAAACATGGATCACATCATTCAAGCTCAAAGGCACTAATTTTAACTCACACCAGCCAAGTATGTAGCAGATCCACATACCCACAACTTTACTTTACTATAAAAATCATTGTTTTGTAAATAAAAACCAAAATCTCCCATGTTAGTTCATGAAACCCAAATAAGCTTGTGTTCAAGCTTTTAAAGTTGTTAAACCTTAAATAAATCATAGTTTAAAACTATGGATTCAAGTCAAGAATGCTTTGAATATCAAAATATAAATTTGAGGACAAGGGTTTGAGCTTAAAGCTCTTCAAATTAGAAAATGCAAGGTATAATGGGAAGGAAACCACATGTAAAATGCAAGACTCACCTAATAAACGGAGTAAAAGAGAATTCCGACGACTCTACGGTGAAAATCCGGCAAGATCCGACATGGGTCGTGGTTGCACCCCCTCACGGCTGCTCACTCGGCTCCCTCTCTTTCAAAACTCAAGTTCAATGAAAAGAAAAATGAAAATGGAGAGGGTAGCTAGCTTTTATAAAGAGAAAGGGACATGGATGGTATTTTTAATAAAAATTTTGAAACAACTCCCTAAATTTACATAAACACTCCAAGACTAATGTAAAATATGAAAACATGTATTTTAAAATTTTTAGGTTACCACAAAGATTTCAGTCTCTGTGGAAAAGATGATGAATAGGTTATTTGGAAATATTTCTGATCTAGCTAAAGTTAAGAAACCAGGAAAACCAGTACTAGAAAATCTTATGAGATAGAAGCTAGCAGTAGTACAACGGGTAGTAGTTCAACTGTAAATCAAGATACCACCATTTTTAAAAGACAAGAAAATCTTATCTATATAGAAAATAATTTAGCAAATTGGAATATCCCTAAAGTAGAAAAACAAAAAATTTATTAGAAAGACAAAAAATTTATTAGAAACGAATAATGGAATTAAAAATGAATTATAATATTAGAACAGTAGAACAAATAATATCTTATAATTTAGAATATTCCTCAAATATTCTAAGTAGTCCTCAAAAATTATTTTTCAAATTTCTGGAATAATCGATTTAGTTAATAATTGACCTACATAGCCGCAGACTAGTTCAAAGTACCTCATTTTATAGATGTTACTGATTGAGTCGATAAAAAAAAATTTGAAAAGTTGAAAAAGTAAAAGTTTAATGTATGTTGAAAGCAAATGAATGAGGAAGGCTCAGGGAACTCTCAAGAAGGAAGCCCCCCACCAAAAGACAAAGTCTAATGTACTTGGTCTACTTAGCCTAGCCTAGGACTTAGTATAATAATTCTAGTGTAAAATAGGCTTTGATGAGTTTCTAGGGACTACTCAGAATATCTATTTAAGTGATAGCCACAACTTGTGGAAGGCATCACTTATCACTCATCTTCTCTTGTTCTCTATTTTCATATATAATCTTCTCTTTGTACTCTCAAGAATTTCTGTAAGTACGAATACTCCAGATTTTCAATTATATGTTCAAGGTTTTCCCAGATTTAACTTTTATTATAGACTTGTATATTCAGAAGATCTTGAAGAATATTATTATGAGATTTCTGTAGTAATATGTACCAATCCTTATGATCTTGTTTTAGACTCGATATTAATTTTCGATGAATTAGGACAAACCATTTAAGATAGTATAAATACTTTAATATACACCATACTTCGTCATTTTACAAGAGATTCAAATACAATAATAGATAGAGCAGGAGAAATATTAATCATCTCAAATGTAATAAATTAGAAGACTTTAGATGGTATAAAGACACATTTTTAAGTAAAGTAAAGCTTAGATTAGACTGTAATCAAGATTATTGGAAAGAAAGATTAATTTCAGGATTACCAAAGTTATTTGGAGAAAAAATCAAATAAAAGCTTAGAGATTTACATGGAGGAGTAATAAATTATAATAGGCTCGCGTACAGTGATATTATTTCTTACATTAATTCTGAAAGAATAGCTTTATGTACAGATTTAAGACTAAAAGCTCAAATGAAAAAAAAAAATGTTAAAGTAAAACAGAGCTAGGAAAGTTTTGTGAACAATTTGGTTATAATTCAATACAAGCTCCATCCGCTAGAAAAAAGACTCATAGAAAACAAAATAGGAAAACTCCTTATAAAAGAAAACCTCCCCTAGAAAGTATTCTTGGACAAAGAAACAGCCTAATACTTTTAAGAAAAAACCCCCTCAAAAGAAAAGGACACAAACGAATAAAACAGAAAATAAGACAACTAGGAAAAAACCAACTTGTTGGAAATGTGGTAAGGTAGGACATTATAATAACAAATGCCCATTAAAAGATAAGGTAGATAGTTTATAAGCTAGTGATGAATCAAAGACAATATTATATAGTTTGTTAAAAGAAAATGACACAGATAGTGAAAGATGAAAATATAGAATCAGAAGAATTAAATGAAATAGGATATGTAAGTGATGACTTAATCTCCTCTATAGAAGATGAAGAAGTAGAATCAGAAGTAGAAAAAGTACATTTATGTAATGAATTAGGATGTAATAATCGTAAAAGCATAATGTTTTAACCAAAGAAGAAAGAAATTTATTAGAATTTGCAGATTATATCCATACTCCTGAAGAAAAAAAGAAATATTTAGAAAACTTATATAATATTTTATCAGCTAAGAATTCAAATAATCTAGAAGATAAAATTATAAAAATAGAAGAAACTAATAGTATGACCAATATATTAAAAAGATTTAAAGAACCGTCTAACAAGGTAACCATAGAAGATTTAAGAAAAGAAGTCAACGAAAACAAATTTGAAATAAGAAATCTCAAAGACCAAATCAAAAGTCTAGAAGAAAGTCAGGGAATGCTTGCACAAGAATTAATAAAATTAAAGTTTGATGATAAAGGAAAAAGAATTGTAGAAGAAGAAGATGAGCCTCAAATAGAATATGAGGATTTAGAAATCTCAAGAGAAGTTGATATTTTACATCTTGCTACAATAATAAATTATCAAAAATGACATGTTTATGTAACTATAGTAATTGATAAAACCCATCATATGCAATTAATAGCCTTAATTGATTCACGAGCCGATATGAATTGTATTATGAAAGGATAAGTCTTCGTTCAATATTTAGAAAAAATTTCAAAAAGCTTACATACAGCAGATGGTAAAAAAATGCGAATACAATACAAGTTGTCTAATGCACAAGTTTATAATCAAGGAATTTGTTTAAAGACATCCTTTATATTATTAAAAGATACAACAAAACCTGTAATATTAGGAACATCATTCTTACAAATGATTAGACCTTTTACGATAGATGATGAAGGAATTAAAATAAGAATTTTAGACCAAGATTTAACTCTTGAATTTATAGAAGCTGTTTGCACACAAAATGGGCTTCACGGTATACGCGAGCGTGCCAGAACCAAATAGGTTCAAATCAAAGCCAATCCTTTTGACCCCGAGCGCCGATTGATCAGAGAAAAGCCAAGAATTCAATCAAATTGATTTTCGACCAATCAATAAGCCACCTTAAAATCAAGGATGGATGGATTGCAAGCAATTGTGAAAGGGTTGGGGTTATATTCTTTATCAGGGTTCTTTTTGCCTATGACGGATCAATATGACTTTAACATAAAATTAAAGTATGAAGTGTAGACTGAAGAAGAAATTAAAATGATGAAATTAGAGCAAGCTACACTAATGGCAAGGAATGTAAAGTAAGCTATGCTATTGAAAACAGTAAACTATTGCTGGAAATAACTTACCATTGAATGAAGAACAATTACAGCTAGTAAATTGAAGAACAATGCTGAAATTGAAAGTCTAATGACTAGATAAAATGAAACTAATAGTAGTTTTGGGTGACGTTGAGTGTGTTCTTGAAGCCTCCAAAGTCTGGTATTTATAGACAAATCCCAAGAGTTGCTGGCCTCTCTTTACATTCATGCTTGCTTGCTGCTCAATTTTTGTTGCTGTGCTCCTTGATGTATGCTAAAACTCCCTTGAAATTAGGAAACCACTTGCTGACTTATTCTAGGTACCTCTCTCCACGTTGTTGCCTTGCTACTGTTGTTGTTGGTAATTTTGTGCAACAAGTCCCACAAAATAGGGGACCGCTCCTCTTTAATAGAAACGACTTATCTCTTTAGACTAATTTTGACTTAGTCAAAATCTAATGCTACTAAGACTTTTTTGAATTAGGCTTAGCAAATTTATTGGGTTTACAATTCTTAGTGGCCCAACTACAAAGCCTACTTGAATTGTCCAATTATATTAGCCCAGATTTATTTATGTTATAACATTTTCCTCCCAACTCTTTGAAAATTGAGAATTTCGCTGCACAATTTGAAAATTTTTAAAGAGTTATTGTAAATAGCATTTCTTCGGTCACTTGACCAGAAGATTTTACAACTTGAATCACTTGAATGCTTCATAGAACTCATCACCACACCAAAACTTCATTTAAATCGTAACTTCAGCTGTGGGGCCTAAATTTTATTTGCTAAAAATAAAAATAAAAACTACTTGCTTGGCCTTATTAAATTCTACCAAGCTAAAACAATTATGACCAAGCACCCTAAATTACTCAGATTACTCTTGACCAATAATATTCTTGCTTCTTTACTAGCCATCCAACTTTAGCACTAACTTGATGTGCTCCACAAATCCCATATGGATATGAATTCACATAAGCACGTTGAATAATCATCTCTCTTTGTTGAAGCCTCGTGACTTCTTCAACAATACCAAAAACTTTACTTTTTTCAAAATTTTCTGATTGTGGTTCCTCATAAACAAACTCGACATCAAATGGCTCACCTAAATGTTTCCATTTGATTTCTGCATCATAATACATATTCTGGTATTGAAATTAGCGATTTCAACCATCATAACCACCATTTTGGTTATCATTCCCCGTATTTCGGCCATGCTGGCCAGAAAATGCCGGTCGAAATGATGAAACATAACCAAAATCAGAACTATTACAATCATTAAATAGATCACCAAAATGATAGTCATAATTTTGGCTACACGAGAAGCCAAAATGACCATCAAATTGGCGATAATTTTTGCCAAGATGACCATAATGTTCATCAATGCCTAGAGGTTGACCCATAACACCTTGATACCTACTTAGCTTAAATGGTGACATAAGTGCTAGCATTCGGCGGAAGTCAACTGCTGCCATATCGAGCACAAAAGTAGGTGATAACGTTTCCACCTCAAGTTTTATTTTTTGCTTTTCCTTTTCAGGGAATTTCAGCAACCCCTTATCCATATGCTCCTGTATCATATTTTGAAAAACAATACAATCATTAGTGTTATGTCTTTTCGAATTATGCCATTTACAGTACTCCACACTTTTTAACTCTTCAGGCGGTGGGATTTTCTATCTATCAGATAATTTTATCACCTTAGCAATTAAAAGATGGTAAAAAATCTCGCTTGCCTTAGATATTTCGAAAGAATACTATTTGGATGTCTCATAAATATTTTTCCCAGTTGCTTGAACAATTGGGATATCCTTATCTTCTTTATGTAAGGCTTGGCATACAATGAGTTTTTTGGTAATAATTTCAGTAGCAATATCATAATTTGGATCATGATAGTGGGTACCCAAATATAAACTTTTTATTTGGGATTCCTCCTTCAATAACCATTCATATCTTGCTACTTTAGCTGATAATTCAAATAAATCTTCAAACTCCACGCCATCAAACTTTTTGTGCAATTCTATATTCAACCCATTATGTGCCAATTTTACAAATTCTTTCTCAGGCAAATAAACCATGCATCTACTTCTAGCAATTTTAAAACGAGCTAAATACTTTTCAGCCAATTGTCCAGACAATTGCCTATATCTAGATAAATAAGCCATAATAACTTCATGCTTATTTTAAAAAAATTGAGTATGAAATATTTCTTCCATTTCTCGCCAAGTTCCAATAGAATTAAACGGCAAGTTAATATACCAAGTAAATGTATGCCCAGTCAAAGATCCTGCAAATAATCTTAATTTATAAAAATCATTCACCGAAAACTCCCCACATTACATAGTAAACCTTCCGCTGTGCTCGACCGTAGATTGGTTCCCATCACCAGAAAATAATGTAAACTCAGGAATTTTGAAACCTCGAGGGAACTCATAACTATGGTCTATCCACTCCGAATAAAGCTTCCTATATGTAGGTCTGTTAATTCTCATTGTTGGATTTTGTCCAACCACTTCTTGAATTATATTAAAAAATTTCATTTCGATCCAACACAGGTGGTTGGCCAAATGCCCCTTGATTTCTGTTATGCGCGATATTCTCGCCTATTTGAGGCATAGGAGGTTGCCCACCGGGCCTTAATGGCGAGGCCGTCGGGATTGGTTCTACATGAGCATTTGCCGGCCCCATAATAGGCGACATGTTCTGATAAACGGGTGCATTTGGCTGACCACCAAATATCTCGAAGGGTTGTTGCCCCCTGAGTGTATTATCAAATGCATTTCTACGGCCATGCCTATTAAATGTTGGGTCCGACCTTGGTTGCCCAAAGGTACCATTCCTAAACTATTAAGTAGGCAACACGACTGAAATTGTTGGAGGTCTATTTTCAATTAAAGTAAGTGGTGGACAACGAAATGGCGTTGATGTCCTAGGGTGCTAAGCGCTTCCCGAGGACTGTCCCGCCATTTCGGCCGTTGGGAAATCAGATTTTCCACCTACACTATCTTGGGATCGATCTCGACTTAAAGAAATTTGACTAATATTCTGATTCAAAGTCTCAAGCCCCGAATTCATATCTCCCAAATTTTTACCAATCATTCCAAGACTTTGAGAAAAGTCCATCCCAAAATTAGTGAATTGCTTGCCCAAACTTTGAAAGCTCTCTTTATAGGATTCCAAAACCTGCAAACTTTTATCTAGAGTCTCCTGATTTTGCTGCATTACCGGTTGGTTTTTCTTTAATGCTTCCTCGAAAATTCCAATGATACTAGGAGAAAACGATGGGTATGCCAATGAAGGCAGAACACCTTCACGAATAGAAACCTCCACTGGCGTGGTATCCTGCGCAGGAAGCTGCTCCCCGTCACCAGAACCTTCAGAATGTTTGCTCTTGTTGCGAGTCAACATGATAAATAAAGAAGGTTCCACCGGGCGTGCCAAATATGTTTGCACACAAATTGGCATTCGCGATGTACGCAAGCGTGCCAGAACCAAATTGGTTCAAATCAAAGCCAATCCTTTTAATCCCGAGCAACAATTGATCAGAGAAAAGCCAAAAAATCAATCAAATTTATTAGCCCTAAGGTCAATTCCGTTGACCATATTTTGATGATCAACAAACATTACTTTAATTACTAACAAGTTGGAGCTCAACAACATATCCTAAGCTTCTCAATTGTGCAAATATTCAAAATCAATGGATCATGAAGATCATAAAGATCAAGAGCAACTTGAAGACTTTCTTTGAAGTTCTTTTAAAGCCAAGTTGTTTCGAAATTATATAGAAGGCAACCCAATTGATTAACCTTGCATAGCTCAAGACAAAATGTTTTACTCATATTGCATTGGCATTCATACACTTTGAAAATCTTGTAATATGATTTTAAACTAAGTCAAAAATGCCTTTGAACTCTTAGTTAACTAGCTTACATGTTGATGGTTGATTTAGACTCAAGAATATCATAAAATTGGCTTAAAAACATGCCTAGTTGACTAACCCATCTAGTCTAGTCGTCTAAACATAATCCAGTAGCTAAGACTTTGAGAAATCTTAGTCTAGTCGACCAAACATCTAAGGTAGTCGATTAACTAGTCTTCTAATCGACTAACTCCCTTGTCCAGTCGACTAAAAGACATGCAGTAGCTAAAAGTTTGAGAAGCATTTTTGCTAGTCGACTAAACCCTTTAGCCTAGTCGACCAATCATGCCCGGAAAATTTTTCTAAGTGATTTTTACAAAGCTAGTCGTCTAACTGGTTTGGCCTAGTCGACTAACCGTGCCCAGAAACTTTGAATGCTTTGAAATTTTAGTTGCTAGTCGACTAACACCTTGGTTTAGTCTAGTAACTCTTATGCAAAAGCAAAATGGCTCTTTCCACTTATAGAAAATGGATCATTTATTGTGGCCTGCTGCACCTTTCTTCTCCAATCAGATTCAAGGGGATTTCAAACGGCCATTTGAGACCTAAATCAATATAAATAGAGGTATTGCTCTCATTTATTGCCATCCATCCAACTTTGTTAAGAGCATTCATTGTTAGCATTAATCATTCAAAGCTTTCTCTTACAAATCTCTTGAGCTATCTTTGTTAATCATTTGAGAGACTATTAGTTTGAGCTTGTACTTGTGCAAATCAGCTTGTTGAAGCATTTATTGTATCAAACTCAACTTGTATTTATTGTGAGCTAAGGGTTGGGTGATAACCCTTGTGAAGCTTGGATTTTGTTGGTCAAAATCAAGCTTGAGTAAAGTGTTTTGGTAGCATTGTGGGTGCTAATCTTCCGCCATGAAAGAAGATTGTTGTAAAGGTTTCTCCACCTTAAAGGAGTGATCCTGTAGTGGATTGAGGAATCATTGAGCTTGGTGCTTAAGGCGTGGACGTAGGCGGAGTCCGAACCACGTTAAAATCATTGTGTTTGATTTCTTTAACTCTATCTCTCATTTCTAATTAATTGTTTATATATTTATGCTTTTGCTGAAATTAATTGGATCATAATTTTATTTGGTAATATTTGCTTAAAGTTTGCCAAAACCCTATTCACCCCTTTAGGGTTATATAACTTGGGACAACAATTGGTATTAGTGCAAGTGCTCAATATTTGATTGTTTTCTTGAGCTAAAGATCATGGCAAACACGAGGGATTCGAGCTTTTCACAAGGCGATTCCGTTGACCGACCTCTTTTCTTTAATGGTGAAAATTACAAATGTTGAAAAAATAGAATGCAAATTTGGATTGAATCTTATGGCATGGCTTTTTGGAGAGTGATTATTAAAGGTAATCATGTCATCTATACCACTGGTGAAAATGGCTCTCAAGTTCCTAAATATATGGATGCTTGGACTGAAAGTGATATGAAGACTCTTCAAGTCAACTCTAGAGCAAAGAACGTCCTCTATTACGCCGTGGGTGATGCTAAATACAATCGCATTTCCTGATGTGATACCGCTCAAGAAATGTGGAAAAAGCTTGAGGTAACGAATGAAGGAACAAAATAGGTAAAATGTTCCAAACTCATTATTGCTATGCGTAATTATGAATTATTTAAGATGGAAGAATATAAAAGTGTTAGCTCTATGTTTACTTGTTTTACTCACATTATTAATGACATGAAAGTTCTTGGTAGAACAATTACAAATTGGGATGTCATTTCAAAGATTCTTGTCGTTCTTTGTGAGACCCCAAAATTTTGAATAGTAAAATTTTCTAATGGTAAAT
>JAESVK010000335.1:589660-612417 GCA_017140935.1 Hamamelis virginiana | reverse complement strand
GAACCATGTAAATCCTGGTGTTTGTTTATTTTTCTGCTATGTGTTTTCTTTAAGAGGATGACACGTTATCAGCATGAGACTCTATCCAACTCAGTAAACTAAATGGATGTTTTTGGAATTTGGGTACATTACGGGACTGTACTCAGGATACAAACTAGTACTCAGCGCTATCTTTAATTGTTGAGATGTTGAAAAAAAAAAAATATTTAAAGACTTCCGCACGCGTATTTTGAAAAACTGTGTTAATTTTAAAAAGAAATTACTCAAAAGATAAGCGCTTGGTGTTTTATGTCACTGTGGCATTTCCGCATAGGGGTAACCCTGTGTGGGGTGTTACATTCTTCCAAAGTCATGGGAATCAAAAGTTATGGCTATTCAAGAATCCAAAGATTTGGATACACTTTATATAGACGATCTTTTTGGCTCTCTCCTAACTTATGAGACCACCTTGAAGAGACAAGAAAATAAAAAGTCAGAGAAGAATTTTGCCCTCAAATCCACCTCTTATGATGATGTTAGTGATGATGAATGTGCTGAAAATGATGATTAAGACACGGCGTTCATCACAAGAAAATTTCAAAAAAAATTGAAAAGAAGAAGAGCTCTTGGGAAGCCCAATCAAAGTAGAAGCTCAAACACTCATGACAGCAATTGGTTCCATTGCAAAAAGTCAGGACATAGGATTGCAAATTGCTCCATCAAAAAGGAAGAAAAGAAAAAAGAATATCTAAGAAATGATAGAAGAGGGAAAGCCATGAATGCCACAACTTGGGATGAAGTCATTGAAGCAATTGATAGCGATGATGATTCTTATGAAAAAAAGGGCGAATTTTTGTCTCATAGCAAATGAAGTTGATGAGGTACCTTCTAGTTCTAATCCTTATCCTTATAATGATGATGATTTATCTATTGATGAACTTTATGATATGTGTAAGGATTTATGCAACAAATATTCAACTTTGAACAAAGCTCACAATATCTTAATGAAAGACCTTACTACCAGCACAGGCGAAAACTAGCATTGCATGATCAAAATTTGATATTAATTAAAGAAATTGAAGAATTGAAATGTGAAATTGAGAGACTTAGAAATATTCTATCCACTTCAAATTCTTCAAATAATTATGAGTCCTTAAAAGATGAAAACACAATTTTGGAAAACAAAATTGAGGACTTAAACAAAATCATTTTCAAATTCACAAGTGGTGAAGAAAATTTCAAAAGATTACTTGGAGCTCAAAAAGTAGGATTCAACAAAGAAGGGTTAGGATTTGAATCAAATTCAAATGATAAATAGTCTTCACTATATCTTGACTTATTTGTTAAAACTTCAATGCAAAATAGTTCTAAGGAATTTCAATCTCAAAAGCAATCTCACAATTCATCAAATAAACATGCTAATGCTACTTGCTTATATTGTGAAAGGAAAGGGCATGTTAGATATTCTTGTCCATTTAGAGGAAAAAAAGGCATTGGGAAAATGGTTATGTGGATTCCAAAAGGAACTACAAAATCTAACATTGTAGGACCCAAGAAGGCATGGGTACCAAAGAAAGCTACCTGATTTTGTTTTGTAGGTTTGTATGAACTCAATTCAAGACAAGGAAAAATGGTACTTGGATAGTGGATGTTTAAGACACATGACCGGCGACAAGAACAAATTCACCTCTCTCAACTACCAAGATGGTGGCTACGTCACATTCGGAGACGACGCCAAGGGTAAAATCATAGGTAAATGTAAAATTGGAAACACCTCTATCACTATTGATAATGTATTGCTTGTTAATGGCTTAAAACATAACTTGCTTAGCATTAGTCAATTATGTGATAATGGTTATTTCGTCATTTTTACTTCATCTTCTTGCAATGTTCTTGATAAGAATAAAAAGAATGTTTTCGTTGCAAATCGTTTTAACAATGTATACACAATTGATTTTGATGAATTGGTACTTCAAGATGTAACATGTTTTGCCGCTTTGCAAGAAACAAGTTAGTTATGACATAAAAGACTTCGGCATGCTAGTATGGATTTATTGCATAATCTTTTTAAAAGGGATTTGGTTAGAGGCTTGCCCAAAGCCAATTTTACAAAAGATAAAGTTTGTGATGCTTGCCAACTCGAAAAACAAACTAGAACAAGTTTCAAAACCAAAGGTCTCATTTCCACATCTAGACTTTTGGAATTGCTACATCTTGATTTGTTTGGACCAAATGATGTAGAAAGTTTTGGTGGTAAACTCTATGCCTTTGTCATTGTTGATGATTTTTCAAGGTATACATGGGTTCTATTTCTTGCTCAAAAGAGTGAAGCTAGTAGCGTTTTTATAAAACTCTGCAAAAAGTTTGAAAATATTCAGGGCCACTCAATTACTCATGTGAGAAGTGATAGAGGTGGAGAGTTTAAAAACCAAGACATCAAAAATTTTTGTGACGAAAAAGGTTACTCTCATAACTTCTCCGCTCCCAAAACTCCTCAACAAAATGGGGTAGTTAAAAGAAAGAATCGTTCATTAAAAGAGATGACTAGAATCATGCTAAATGAGAATTTTATATTTTATTAAGTTTGTATGCATTGATTTAATATTATTTTTATAAAATTTAGATCCCTCAAACTTTTCTAAGGACAAATTTTTAATACCCTTAAGTATTTCATCTTAATTACATATTTCACATTATATTTGATTTTTGAAAAATATATTTTTCCTGCAAAATTTTACACGTGAAACCCACGTGGTGCATTTCTAGTTTATTAAAAATAAGGAAAAAAAACTTCTATTAAATAGTAAAATAAAATTCCACATCTTCAAATTCATTATACGTTGGCAACCTTAAATCTGAAAATTTATCTTTTGAACAAACAGAATACTAGAATATCTAACGTTAACCCTAACCTACTTATGGATTGCGATCTACTGTTTTAATTAAAAAACATTAAAAGAAACATAAATTAAAAACAAAACAATTATAAATAACGACCTATACTTATCACCTAGTCCATGTAAATTTTAGTAGATCTTGCCATTAGCAATGGAGCTGAGTAGTGAAAAAAGTCAAACATGCATGTGCATAAAAATAAAAATAGTCATATTGGTAGCTCAAATTTATTTTTACCACTAACGTCATAAGAATTATAAAATTTATTTAAATGGTGTCTTGGCATTAGGGAAAATGCAGGGGTTATCTAATTAAAGGCCATGTTTTGGCATTGTAACAGAACATGTGACAAACATGACACTTGTTTAAATGATTTTCCATAAGTTTCTAAACCCTTGAATTGAATGTCAAATTTCCATGAACTTTTGTTTTCCTTTTTTCCTTTAACAGTAGAAGCATTGAGGATTTTTTTTTTTTTCCGAAGAGCCTTAGCAAAATATATATATATAAGTCTTCCTCAATCTAGTAGTTTCATACTTGCAACAGCTAAGTTTGAAGTAACTTCAAAACTAAAAATAAAATTATATATAAGTACATGCATGCATACTTATAAATAAATAAATATGGAGTATGGATTTAATGAGCACCTCGCCTCCCTCCTCACAGTGATGCCACGCGGACACCAAAAGCCAAAAATTGAGACAAATCTTCTAGCTGCTTTAAGAAATAGTGTTTGGTAATGAATTTTTTTTATTTTTTTTGACATTTCTTCTCATCGAACTGAATATGTTTGTTCACGTCTAAAACCTTCAGCATGCAACGCCATTCGGCGGGGAGTGCGGGCGTGCCAGGACTTTGCTAGGACACGACCCTAAGCACCTTTTGGCCTAAATCAAGATTTGAAGACCTTGATGCCAAGTTAGTCACTATAAGATTGAGGTTAAGTGATTCTCTAAGGTGAGAGTAAGTCTTAAATGGGTTCTCGGCTGGAATGTCTAAATACCTTGCTGATTAATTGGAAAATATAGTAGAGAAACAAAATACAAAGTATTGAAAACAAACTCAAACTATGGACGAATTTGATAACCGGAAAAGAAACAAACTTACAATGCTTACAATACCCACCGAAATGCTAGAATCGAAGAATGCCATTGATGAACTTGATTGCTTGAATTGAAACTTGACAGGAAATATAAAGTGCTTACAAAATGAAAGGAAACTGATTGCTTGGGAATTAAAGGAAAATGAAACCTGTTAGCCTTATAGCTTCCATCCTTGTTAGTTGATTTTGATGAAAACAATCATTGTCTTGTAATTATATTGATTTGTATCTTATGTATATTTGCAAGCATGAATTGTGGTAAAATTCATGATGATCTTTGTATCTTTGTATCATGAACTTATTCTTGCATCATGAATTTGTTTTACCTAAAATATGCATACACTTTAAATGATAATCTTTAGTATCTTTATATGCATATTGTTAGGGGGAGCCACAAATCATTAATTGATTCATTTGTTTATTTGAGCATATGAATACTTTGTTATAAACTCTTGTTAAATGTCAAACTTTATTGAGTGATCATTTGGATAACCTTGTTGAATATTTGGTTGTCATTATTTGATAATTGATATTATCCTATAGTTCTTATATATCCATTATAGTATACATATACTTATAAGAACAGGATTCAAGTTGTCAATTAATGAAGACTCAACTATGATGAAGCTCATACCCTACATCGTACCTTATGTGAATATGGATATGTTGTATATTCACTAAGGACCATCAAGAGAGCCATTGCATTGATGCAATCCATTGATGAAGCCTAGCACAAGCCAAGGACAAGACTTGAAGATTCATTTATGAAGATCTTGCTTTTATTCTTGTGTGTGAGTGCTTAGGAATCTATTTTGTAAATCTCTCTTTAGGATGAACTACATTGACTCAATTGACTATAACTTAAAGACCATAGGTTTTAACTTTGGAAAATCACATTTTGGTCAAAAATTGATTTAAACTCATAGAGGGCTATATGGACTCAAAAGACAAAATGTTTTATAAAATGTCGTTTTTTTGTTGACGAAAACTTCCAACTCCAAATGGTCATATCTCCCTTATCCGGACTCCGTTTTCGATAATCTTGGTATGCACGGAAAGCTTGAGAAGTCTAATTTTTGAATATTTAACTTTTAGCTCAAGTAAAGCTGGAGATTAGTCGACTAATCACCTTGTCTAGTCGACTAAATGCAGGCCAGTAGCTGTTTTCAAAAAAATAAGCTCCTAGTCGACTAACACTATGTCATAGTCGACTAAGTACCTTCCTAAACGACTAATTACCATGTTCTAGTCGACTAATCGACTCCGGAAAATTTTTCAAATGTATTTTAAACCCTCTAGTCGACTAACATTTGTGCCTAGTCGACTAAGCGACCTGACAGCTCAATAACGGCTAGTTTTTGACAACCCAAACGGCTCTATTTTTGCTTCTAACGGCCATACTCTTTGTTGGGACTATTAATACTCATTGTATGAGTCTTGAATCAACTAATGATCATACACAAACATATACCAATCTAGTATTCATCATTCTTGTGTGATTTAGTCAAGATTCACCATCCTCTCTTGAGCCAAATTAGTTTATATCATTGAGAGATATTAGTGTGAGCTTTTATTTGTATATCATCTACTCTTTGATGAGTTTTTCTATTTGTACACACATCAAATCTTTGTATATCTTGTGAGATTGAAGAAGTACTCTTGGTGATCATTTCCCAAGCATTCTTTGTGAGGCTTGAAGAAGTGTTCTTTGTGAGCACTTGGGTGTGTTCTTTGTGAGCACTTGGGTGTGTTCTTTGTGAGACATCATGGAGGGTTCTTTGAGAGCCATTGGGTGTGTTCTTTGTGAGACACCATGGAGGGTTCTTTGTGAGCCATTGTATAAGTTCTTTGTGAACTTAAAGTAAGAGTCTTCCACCTGGGATAAAGAAGATTGTGTAAAGGTTTCTCCACCTTGAAGGAGCTAATTTTTAGTGGATTGTGGAATCCTTGGGCTGAGTGTTTAAAGTGTGGATGTAGGCGAACCAAACCACGTTAAATCTCTGTGTTTGATCTCTCTATCCCTTACTCTTGTTTCAATTAATTGCTTATATATATTTGCTTCTGTTAAAATTAATTGAACTTAATTTTAATTGGTAATATTTGTAATAGTTTGCCAAATACCCTATTCACCCCCTTCAGGGTTATATATTTGGGACAAAAAAACCAAAATGGTATTAACAATGAGAATGAGAATGAGAAAAGTAAAATGAGAAGCTTGATAACATTGCGCTGATTTTTGGGGTTAACGTCGTGTGTACTGCTCCTGCAGTATACTTTTTCCTTTATAGCTCTTTCTCTGCAAACTGCCCTGCACCATCTCCATACTCCCACATCCCTTGTTGGAAAGCCTGTCAACACTACCCCATAACCCAAAAATGTGGGTTTTGTGTGCTGTTGCTACTAACAGATCCATTATCACATCCCTTAATTTCAACTCATGGCATATAAATGCTACCATGTGTCACTTCCACAATCTATTAACCTCTTTTATTAACCACGTGTCTACACTCCTTGTGTTTAACTACTGGTGCTCATCTCTTCACCATATTTGAATTCTAATTAAAATCAAATACTAAACCTCCTCATTTTATTAGCCATGTGTCCCACACTCTTAATTAATTAATGGCCCACTTTCACTAACAACAAATTAACTATGCCACATCACTAATTTACCATAGGTAATTAATTAACCATAGTAATTTTACTATAAATTATGTGGTTGTCACTTATTGGCTCCCAATTAATCACTAACTACCCACATATTTTTTCCCTAAAATAGCCATGTAAACATTTTACAAAAATAGCAATTTTTGGTGTGAACACTTTGCCCCCCCCCCCCCAGTCTTCCTTCTTTCAAATTACTTTTGTAGAAAAGAATTTGTAAAGATGGAAGAATATATATCTTTTGCCATGTAAGTCTTGATCTTTTACAGCTTATTTTGGCATTGTCAAACTTTTGATTTTAGGCTATTCACATGAAAGTCTTACACTATGGTCTTCAGTAAAGGCCTTTAAATATTTTGCTACGGTCTTAGCTGTCTGCTTGGAAGGTCTTTAACCTGTTATACCCAGCCATGTCTAATCTCTAATCGGTAGACTTTGTGATTTTTCTTAAATTTTTGCTTGTAGCATTGTAAACCTTCTTTCAGCTTGTCTCCCAATTCTTTTGTCAACGGCCTTAGAAATTTTAGATCGTTCCTCTAGGTCTTGTTGCAGACTTTGCCAGGATGGTTTTTGTTGATATAGACTGTCCCTCCAGGTCTGATTATAGGTGAGTCTAACTTTATGAGTGCTGAAAAGGTCTTCTGAAATGGTTGTGCCGGGTGGAAAGGCCTTTTAAAATAGCTATGATTTCTCCAAAGGTCTGAAATAAAGTTGATGCATATTGTTGTGGCAAAGAACTTCCTCCCGCAGTCTATAAAGTTCTCGCTTTATGGCCTAGAAAGGCTATTCTTCTCAACCTACAAGGCTGTTCTTTTCGGCTTATATCTCCAAAAATATATTATAACCAAATCATCGGCCTAAAGGGCCGAAGATCACATTTATGCACTGAAATGTCTGAAATACTTACAATTCGTAAGGTCGTGCTTTATGACCTGAAGGTTTTTTTTTCTGATCTGTAAGACTTGAAAATTTGTAAGGACTAATTTTATGGCCTGTAAGGCCATCTTTTTGGCTATTTCTTTAGCCATAAATATTCTCCCTTCTTCACCAACCATTTCACCTTAATCCAAACTTGATGGCCTCCCGTAATCCATCCAAGATGTAAGATTGTTTCAGAAAGATGGTTGATATTCATTTTGAATTCATGCCTAATAATTTCCATAACTACTCTGGTTTAATCTAATAAAACCAAAGGGCACATCAATTGAACAAATTTAAAAATAAAAGGCATGGATGGGTATTTGACCCCATTTGTTACCTCATTAAAGACATCTTTGTTGCCCTCTGTATTACCTTGATCTCTATCTGGAGGCGTTTTGATTTCTGTTGGAATCGGTTCATCCCCGTAAAGACAGTCAGGAACGGTCCTCTGACCATGGAGATGGTCATCTTCATCTTCATCACAACCTATTATGACATTCTCCTCTTTATTGTTCTCTATACCACCTTCGTCAATATCTGGCGGTTTCTTGACTTCAGTACAGATTAGTATTTCTTCATAAAGATCGTGAAGAACGGTCTCCTGACCATGGGGAAGGTCATCTTCATCTTTAAAACTTGCAAAGATATTCTCCACTTTATTGTCTTCCATACCACCTTGGTCAATATTTGGAGGTTCCTTGACTTTGGTAGAGATTTGTGCTTCTTTGTAAACACCGTGAGGAACGGTCTCTTGACCATGAGGATGGTCATCTTCATCGTTATAACTTGCAAGGACATTCTCCACAGTACCTTCAATATCATAATTGTAAGTTCTTGGGCCTTCGTTAATCTCAAAACCATCACCAGAAAAGTCTTGTTTGGTTTCTTCAGTTAAGACCTCAAAAGGCCTCTCGTGCACGATATTATTGTTTTCATAATCAATATAACTTATCAGGACTTTCTCCACACTATCTTCAATATAAAGATCATCACCAGAAAAGTCCTGCCTAATCTTTTCTGTTAAGGCCTCAAAAGGCCTCTCGTGCACGATCTCGTCATTTGGCATTTTTACATGCCCCCGAGCATAAATTGAAATAATTCAGGGCCATTTTGATTTTTACTCTGGATTTCCTCCTCATACAAAGGATTGCATGTAAACTCTTGAAGACCATGGTTCTTAAAACCTTGCCCCCGGGGCATTTGGTTCGTGAATAGTCTTTCCTTATTTTGAGAATGCACAATCAGAGTAGTAACGACCATAGGCTGATTTTCCAACATCATATCATGACTTTCTGACTCGTTGTGGTTGTTAACGGTCTACCCAGGACTTTGGTTAGGCTTTTTCTACATAAAGGTCTTGTAACATGTTTTATAGCCCTTATAGGCTATACATTCTGAGATCATATTCCTAATCTCATTATGGTCTGACCCGAAATTTCTCCTATTAGGAATCTCCGGAGGCCTTTTCAGAATAAACATAGGATTTTGAAAAACCTCAAAAGGTCTTCCTGTCGAGTTACCATTTGTAGGAACGGCCTGGAAGGTCTTAGATGATACGCTAACAGACCTTCCTTTTGACTTTAACCCTCTATTAAGGCTTGAGCTTCCACCTTCATGATCTTGTAAACCTGTTTGCAAAGCTTTAGGATTCATGGTATTAGGCATTTGTTCCTGAAATTTCAGTAGACTTCAACAATACCCCGAAGGGATTGTTCGAGTAGTTCACAGAATTGCTTTTGTTTCTCACACACACATTCAAAACATTGATCCATAACTTTTTCTTGCCAATTTTCCAATTCTATAAGACTTCATTGCAGGTTTTGCATTGACCTATTCATGTCTGCTACGGTCAGTCCTCCCTTTAGTCTTCCTCACTAGGACAAGAGTCCTTTAAAAGAGATTGACTCTGTGATATAGGAACACTAGTCATAGATCTAGTCACCGGTCTATTTGACATTCACCGAACGGCATCCTACCAGGCGTGCCAAAAAGGTTTTTACTTCTAAAACCTTCAACATACAATGCCGTTTGGCGGGGAGTGCTGGCGTGCTAGGACTTTGTAAAGTCCAAATGAGGTTACAAGGACACGACCTTCAGCACCTCTTAGCCTAAATCAAGGTTTGAAGACTTTGATGCCAAGTCAGTCACTATAAGATCGAGGTCAGGCGATTGTCTAAGGTGATGGTAAGTCTTAAATGGGTTCTCGACTAGAATGTCTGAATACCTTGCTGATTAATTGAAAAATAGCAGTTGATGAACAAAATACAAAGTATTGAAAACAAGCTCAAACTATGGACGAATTTGATAACCGGAAAAAAAACAAACTCACAATGCTTGAAATACCCACCAAAATGCTAGTTTGGAAGTCTCAATTGCTATCACTTTTTAATTATGTGAAATCTCATTATAACCTTATATCCCTTACTTGATAATTTCAATCAATATATATATATATATATATATATATATATATATATATATATATATATATATATATATATATATATTGTGAATGTCGGGTGTTGATTCAAGTTTCCGACTGTGCGAAGGAGATAGTGGCGCTATGATGGGGATGGTGGCGTCGACGACTATAGCGACAAGAACAGATGCCGATGACGATGGGGTGGAAGCCGATGATTGCTCGAGGATGGGGATGAAGCCGATGACAACAATGACGTTGATGTTGGCCTTTTAGATCTACCGATAACAGGCATTATTGACGGCAACGATGGGAAATAAAGTTTTTTTTTTCACCCCGAGGAGTCGATGGTTGTCCTTAGCCTTTCCACTCCATGTATTTTTTTTTTTTTTGCTTCTTGCTTTAAAAAGTTGTGGAAGCAAGTTTTTCTTGCTAATACAAATTTTGGAATCACGCGAAGTTACTTTCATATAGTAGAAAGTAAAAGTCACCTACCAAACTTAATTCACTACCAAAACTTCCATTTTTCTACTTTTTTAAGCAAAAAACTAGAAGTTGAAACTTAACTAAATGCAGCTTAATGATTCACCCCTAACACTTGAAAGACCGATTTTGTATGCCCTTTGCATTGGATAAAGTTTATGATGCGGGGATTGTTTGGTAATGTTTGCTATAATTAGCACAACACTCATAAAGGCCTTAGTCAGGATGGGGTGGGGTTTGATTGGAAAAATAAATAAATAAATAAAAACACAAGCAAAAATAAAAGGGCAAATTATAGTTTGCTCCCCTATACTATTAAGCAAAAACACGTTGCACCCCTGTACTTTTACAGCTTACACTTAGCCTGTGCACTTTCAAATTATGGCAGAAGGGCCTTATGATGTTAAATGATTAGGATAGTTTGTCATTATACCCTTCGTATAAAAGAAAAATAAAATAAAATCATTTGTGGGTTCCGAATCCTTTGCTTGGGTCCCTGTTTACTTGTATTTGCTGGGGTTTAATTCCCATATTGACACTTTGCTTTTTATCACATCTCTAGCGACTAGAACCACTTTACTTTTGCTTTCTTAACACTGTTTGATGCCTTTCTCCATGGATGCCCTGTTGGTCTGGTAAAATCCCCGATTAAGTAAGGACAATAACTCAACAATTTAATTCATCGCACATAATAACTGAAGAAAATAGAATTTGATTAACATTGCTCTTCAAAATTCTACACCCGTTCGTCTTTAGGAATGTCGGCGGGGCAGGGCGGGTTTTTTCTTTCTCAATCTCGTCCCATGAATAAAAATCATTTTCAAACCCGTCCCAACTTAAAATGGGACGGGATGGGACAAGAGTTACGCAAGGCAGGATGGATTTTCCCATCATGGAGGTTTGAAAAATTAATTAAAATACTTTTTTAACTTCAATAATTTTATTATTATTATTATTTTTGCAATGAATCTGTATAGCATAATTTTAGGCTTCATTTTCCACTTATAATTTATGAATTCGGATCCTTTGCAGGGGTGCAATCTTATAGGGGTTTATGGAGATGGTGACACGTCAAATAATAGGTGATCGTGTGGTTGAAAATAAGGCAGCGCATAAAACGATACATAAAGTGTGCGTTTCACCCCTCCCATCCCCCAAACTGTGCTGACAACCCTCCTCTTTCCCTTTCGCTGGCATCTCAACTCCCATGGCAGCCCCTTTTTATCTTCCCCGCTGGCATCACCGGTGTAGTGGCCGGATTTGGTGAGATTGTAGCAGAGGTGACATCGGCGAGGTGGAGGACTGTTGCAGCAATGTCAAATTGCAGAATAATGATTGCTTATTTGAACTTTGGTTCATGTACTCCCATCCCCCAATTTTAGTCAGCATCGTTCCAACTCATGATCCTCCAAAGTACACAAGCTGAAGGGCCAAATCTTGCAGTATAGAAACGCCAAAATATTTCCATGGAGGCAATATTGGAGACAAATACAAGGGAAAAAAACATATTTTATAGGGATCTTGTGCATGTAGAAGAATTAAGTGTTGATAAACTCTTTAGATGAAGAATTTCAGAATTTCATTTTGAGACTCCATTCATGTGAAATCATCATGTTGAACATAATTAAGAATTAAATTGTAGGAATTAATTCATATGCAAACTGGGTTGAATTGAAACACAGCTTGTGAGTTTCTGAAAAGGACATGTACCCACCAATTCTCTTTTTGTTCTTTTTCCTTTGGAAATTTGTAATGCCTATAATGTTTTTATATATAATATATGCTTCATTCTTCATTATTTATATGTTTCTGGGAAAAATGACCCGGATTTGGGGGATCATCAGAATATAAAATTACTCAATTAGAGGACACATTTGTCAATTTATGGGACCCATTATGTCCTTAAAATTATTTGAGGAGTACTACTGTCCTTCCCTGGCGGCCCGACCCAACCATGGGTTGGGACATGTTTATCCAAATATTAGACCAAAATAATTTTTAAAATTACCAAGTTGAGAACAAATTTAAAACTATTAATTTGCAAGAAAGTTATTGTGAAAGGTATTTTTCTGATTAGGTCATTTTGCCAAAATATGTTAATCAAGAAGGACATTTTGGTAAAAAAATTCTCATTTATCCCACTAACATGAAACACGTCCATTCCTAGGATTTGTATTTCTTTTTAGTAGAAAGTCAAAGAATTGCAAAAAATATATATATTTTTATATATATTATTGAAATATTATTATTTAACGTTATATATGTCATGTCTATTATCACATTAAAATATTTTATATTAGACATTATATTTGTAAAATATGTCAATTATTATATACATATATGCAAATATAGTAACATTGCACCAACTATCATCATGTTAAAAAAAGGGAGTATGTGTCAAGCAGCACTCATTGAAGGTTTGCTGCAGCATAAGATAACCTTTCAAGTGTTTGCCTGATTTAAGTGTTGCTGACTTTTGATGAGCAATTTTCATGTAAACTGAAGGTGGATAAGTCACCAATCAACTTTATAAAGCCAAAAAGGTCAAAAATTTTCGCTTTTTGCTTCCTTGTCGTGCCTAATAGTACGAGCCACTGGACAGTCAACACGTGGTAAATCCTATTAAAGATGGCTAGACTTTGTTTAACAATCACCATTGTTGTTTGTGTTCAAAGAAGGAGAAATAATCCCTTAAGGTCCGTACGTTAAGTCTATTTTTCATTAGGATTTAAAAAAAAAAAAAAAAAAAAAACTGTCTGTTGGATTAAATAATCTTCTTATGTATATCATGTTTACCACCAAAAATTAAAGTGATCTAACAGTCAGTTTTCAAATAGAGACTATTAAACAAATGTTATAGCATCTAACAGTAAATACTTTTAGAGTGTTTCACGAATTGAATTTTAAAAACTAATTGTTGGATTACTGTGATTTTTGATAGACATAATATACATTAAAAGATTATCTAATCCAACGGATAGTATTTTGAAAATACTATCAATTGTGTAAAAAATTGTGAGGATAGTATTTTGAAAATACTATCGATTGTGTGTAAAATGGTGAGTGAGGACCTTAATGAGTCTTGAGCGTTTAAAAAAGGCAGGAGGTGCTTGTTGAGAAAATGGGTGCTGCCTAACATTTTTTTCTTCTTCTTTTGTTAAGAAGCGTGGGTGGCCAAATCTCTACCCCAACTTTTATCCACAAGTGTGTGGGCGGTGGAGGAGATTAGAGAGAAGAAAATAGGGATATATTGGCTTAGACGACTTCTGGGATGGGCGGTGGTTCATGTTTGTCTCATTAGAAATTGGGGTTCATGTTTGGCCAACCGACCTTTCATCTCTTGAGTCGTTTAAAAGTTATATAATCAATCTATCTCTTTCAATTAAGTGGCATTTTAAACTCCAAAAATAATTTCAAGTAAAGCTAATCCAAACGGAACTTAAGAATGATGGTATCCCTCCATGGATGAGTGGCATTGGATGATTGTAATGGCTCATAAGCCTCTCATTTTTCTAATATAACCTTTTATCCTCTTTTGCATAATTTTTTTTAAGAACAACCCTCTACTCCTCTAGCAGTCCCAAAATTTTGGCTTAATCAATAAATTACTCTTTACATTAAATTAACTTGATGGTTGATATGGTGATTAGCATTACTATTGGTCTTTGGGGCCTTGTGAAGTCTTCATAGTTTTGGAATTAATTTGATTGAGTGTGGTTTTGAAATTGGGCTGGACTGCCTCTTCATCCCATTTGTGCAACAACCAGATTATTACAAAACCACTTTGCCTATAAAAATGCTGAAACAAAACCCAAAATCCCATTTATATTTTTATAATATCTCTGGTTCATTTGTGTTCTTCAAACAGATCCTTGATAATTTATATTGTATTGAAAGTACAAATCTATATCCTTGATTCTTGAATGAAAGTATGAAACCATTTAAAAAGGTTAAAATCATCAGCACAATTAATGTAATAAGATTAATTTTTGAAAATTCATAAGATGCCACCTCTTATTTTGATCTTTAGAAAAAACAATCACAGTAATCTCTTATATTTCAACTTCAAAATTTCTTATTAAGGTTGCTGAACTTTAACCCCAATTTTTTTTTTTTTTTTTATTAATTCAAAATTGAACCGCTGAGTAGAGGTGGAAATGCCTGCAGCAGCAGAACAAATGCCACTTTTGAGCAGGCAAAAACTCCACTAGAAAGTAGAAAGAGCATTTCCAAGAGAGTCCAGAGTCATCAGCAACACCGTTCAAAATTCAGAGTAATCAACTGCATTTTGTATGACTACATGGTGGCTGTCCATGCAATGTTCTAATTCTTTAAGAAGTACAGCTGCTGCTGCTGCTGGGGGTGGTGAACAAGTAAAAACTGGGAATGATATCTCAGGCTTCTCTATAATACCAAGATTACGTTACCTGATCCCATTTGATGTGTAAAATATAACATTTTATTAGCAGAATTAACATTTGACAAAACTACAATTAATACACCGCCATACATTGGACACAATAAACGCTCAATATCGCTCAAAAGAAAAAGGACTTATTAGTGACTCTTCAAGTTCTCGAAAGCCTCGGTAGACGACTTCGGTCTGGCTCTGTGAAAGGGGCAACCTCCGGACTTCAGTCATGTACCTGTTATTCCAAATTTAGTGAGAAATGAAGTTTACAACACAATTTTTTTTGCATAAAACTGGAATGTTATTCCAAGAATACAACACTGATCAAAGGAAAAAACTTCGGTTAACCTAAACAGATCAACACTGAAAATGTGCAATTATTGAAAATCTCCAATACCTATAACAAATACATGAATCTCTTTTATTCGTTCTATCATCATTTGCCTTCTATAATTATTTTTTGAATAATACCCTTGAGCCAATTCTTTATACCTAGAGTGCCCCTGCTTACACATTCATATTTATGCATACATATATACCTACAAGTCCACAACCTTACATACACAAGCACCCCCCGCCCTACCCCCCCCCCCCCCCACACACACACACAAGTATGCATGCACATAAATACGTATATGAACATAGATGAATACATACATAGATACATGCATGCATCATACACATACCATACGTACAAGCATAATCACATACTATTTGTGTACATATTTACACATGCACGTACATACATACATAGATGCATGGGACAATACGTTCTGTGCAAAGGTAGATGATACGATGGGACACTATATCAAGATGGGAATGGGCTCTTTCAAGGGCTTATGGCCAGAATGATAATAGGGACAGAAATACTCTTTGGGCCAAATTGGAGGTTAATCAAAGGGTGTGGCAGATACCTTGTGTTTAAAAGTAAATTGAAAAGGCTCGACTGACCTTGAGGTTAGCCGCGTGAGGCAACGGCGATGGCGCAAATGAGTAGTTGGGGTGTGAGGGGGAGAGAGAGAGGGAGACTGAGATGGGCTATGAGAGGGGAACAAAGCTTATTGAGATGGCACATCGTAGGTACGGCCCAAGGAGGGGTGACTCTTGCCAGCCCACCTTGAGATCGCGATCTACCAAGATCTGTGGAGGACATGTGATCACTGCTTGGAATGTAGTTGGTGATGACTTTTAATGGCCATTAACTCTTTTGTCCATTTCCTCTTAGAAGCATCTCCTTTTATAGGGATAGTGTGGAACAACTGGATAGTCAGCAGAAAAGGTAGGGCGCAGCCAACGAGGGCGCCCTGGGCTGTCTGCCATCCTTGCATGCAAACATGCATGCAACCCCGAGCTATCCTACATTTTCAGACCTAAGTCATATGACCCTTATTACCGAAACATGCGACCTCGGGGTTGCGGCCTTGAGCCATGTCAGAGCTGCAAGTATGCACAGTCTTCAAAGCAACGAGTCCACAGCTGTGATGACGGGATCACACTGTGTCCTCCACGTGTCATAAGTTATGTTACCTAGGTTGCATCTTAATCAAACCAAAGCGAAGGGGTGACCTTCCCTCCACCCATGAAGGCTTCACCCTAGCCTCTGTCCCAACCACCAAGCCAATCCCCTTATGCGATCTTAGGTGGACAAGGGTGACTTGGCCCTTGCCTTGTCCAACACAGGGGGAGCTAGGGTCGCTTGCTCTCCCTGCCTTCCACTATTGTGGGTACCCCCCGAGGGGTCGTCCACCCCTGGGTGGGCATCCTCAGCCTTACAGAAGGAAATCGATTGTGAAGGCCTCTTTGCGCCCCACCCTCGACGCGGGGTGCGATCATGAATGCATCACCGTCACGAAGCCCTCCTCGCATCTTGCCCTCTTTTGAGGACTAAGCCCATGAGTGTATCATTCTTGTGGAGGATTTCCCACGCCTCAACCCTACTCGATGCTCGAGGTCGCAGGTGCGTCACGGGGGTATCCTCTCGCGAGTCACCCCACATCTTGGACCTGGTTTGAGGATACCCCCTTCCCTCAATGGTTAGGCCACGTGGTCGAATCCTATTGGCTGTCTGGCCAAAGACGATTTGCCTAGTTAACACCTTGGTGTGTAGCGGAGGACTATAATGTAGTTAGGTTCCTTTTTTAGAATCTAGGTTGCAACCATGGATGAATTTTCCAGCTTTATCCATGGGAATGAGCTGGTCAATCCCTCGTTGGTTGGTGGGCACTTCAAAAGGTTGAACAACCAAGAAGTCCCATCATGTCTCTTTTGGACAAGCTTGAGAAAGGCTTGATGGCACTCTTCTCATTTCATGATTTTCCAAGTTTTGTTTTTGCTAAAAAGCTTAAAGCTTTGAAGGTAAAGATTAAAAACTGAAATAGAGGTGTTCGGGGGAGTGGAGATTTCCGAATCAAAGCTTTTGGAGGAGTTATTAAACCTAGATACAAATGAGGGAGAGTGTGGTTTGTTGCTAGCAAAGAAGGAAAGAAGAGAGGACGCTCAAAGAAACTTTTGATAGGATAGCAAAATTGGAGGAAATTAGTTGGCGGCAAAAGTCAAAGGAACTATAGCTTAAAGAAAAGGACAGGAACACCAAGTTCTTCTATCTCATTGTTAATTATCATAGACGCCAAAACTTTACTAGGAAATTGGTGGTGGATGGGATTGTAAATGAAGAAGAGAGCAATTTAGGTGATTATGTGGTGACTTTCTTAGAAAAATTGGCAAGAAAAGAGATACCCCGTCAATTATTGCTTGATGGGATGGTCTTTGACTCGTTAAAGGAATAAGAGGCTAGGTGGTTGGAAAAATCATGGGGTGACAAGGAGGTACTAGAGAAAATTGTGAGTTTTAATGGTGATAAAGCCCCATGGCCTAATGGGATGACTATAACACTTTTCTAGAAGTGTTTACGCATTATTAAGAGCAATTTGATGCTTATGGTGGAATAGTGCCTTGATAAAATAACTTTTGAAAAGAGTTTGAATGCAACTAAGATTTTGAATGCAACTTTTGTTACCATGGTTCCAAAATAGGTGAGAGAATCGAAATGAGAGATTTTCGACCAATCAGTTTTGTGGGAAGGGTGTACAAAATTATGAAAAAGTTTTCGATGAGAAGGCTGAAAAAGGTGGTGGGTAAAGTGGTGTCGGTTAGTCAAAATGCTTTTGTTACTAAGAGGCAGATTTCGAGTGTGGTTCTTATTGCAAATGAATGAATATATTCAAGAATCAAAAGTTGCATTGTTAGGTTGATTTGCAAGTTGGACAATGAGAAAGCATACAAACACATTAACTGAAACTTTATCCCTTAGCTATAGGAAAGGATAGGCTTGGGGAGAAATGGAGATGGATTCAAACTAGTGTCTCTACGGTATCTTTATTTGTGTTTCCCAATGGGAATCCTCGTGGCTTTTTATTATTATTATCCCTAGAGCCTTTTTACAAGCGTTAAGGGTCTTAGGCAAGGCCCTATCTTCATTGCATTTCATCGTTGTTATAGAAGCTTTCAACTACTTTTACAAGTCCCTTGACTCAAAATTGGTATAGGGTCTTTCAGTGGAGTCAGATCAAGGTTTTGTTAAGTTGTTTAGTTGAGTTAAGTTTTTTGGCAGAGGGATCATTGTTCCAACTCCGCCGGATATTCTTCCAAGACAGGACCTCGCTGAATTAAATGTAACATAGTCCCATGCTTTGCCAATATTGCCAACTAGCTAACTATCTTAAACTAAGCACTTGTAGTAAGTTTACAAGAGTTTGTCCCATGATCATGTTTAATGTCAAGCTCAAATTATTTTGATTTCGATAATTTTCCTTAATCCCCAAAATAATCTCAAAATACTTGCTAAATTTAGTCAAACCATTGGCTTTCTGAATTTATTTTTTCAAATCCAAAATTTTTAGCCTTCAAATAAAAATCCCAATTGAAGACTTGTCACTAGGACTCTATGAGTAGTGTGTGGCCATATGGAAGTTGGAATGGAGTTGAGCATGTCCTGAACTGTGTCAATTCATACAAAAAAAAAAAAACATATAACAGAATTTGAGACTAATACGACAATCAAATCCAACAGTTCCACTTGAATGTGGCTTAATTTGATTGTTCTGGTAGTTTAGAACATGGTAGAAATCTAGAGTTATCAAGAACGAAAGTCGTTCACAATTTTTTTCCCTTTTGTTGAAACCCAACCAAATATTTTCCAGACACAGGGAAAATGACAAACAATTCCTAATACTTGGACAAGTCAGTCACAAGTCAGTCAGTTATAAGTTTATTGGACTTCGTGGTGCCTGCTGTAATGACAAATTACCATAACAAGCATATGCAAAATGCACATACAAAGGAATCATAACAAAGGAATAATCAACTAGGACCAGCATCAGCATAGCAAGAGCAACTCAGTTTGGGGACAAAGCCAATGCATACGGGTTGGTGGTCACATGCGTGGGAAATTAATACATCAGAAAATAGACCTGTTCAGCTGGTATGACTAAAGATATCTCTCATAAGTAGCATACTGGGACAAAAAGTAAACTCCAATTGATCAATCAAGATCAATAAGTCGGTGGCCCGTGTGCAAAACATAAAAATAGGGTTAAAATGGTTGCAGGAGCTCCATACTGAATGTGATTACAATATGAAGCTGTTTTCAAAAACTAATTACCATGATACAATGAGAGGCTTGGAGGGGTGGGGGGGTGGGGGGGGTGGTTGCACAATTTAATAATGTAATGACAAAAAAAAAAAAAAAACAAGTTAACTTTATGGCCCGTGTTGCTCAATTTTACTTTGTGGCATGAGATTGGAAGGTCAATTTGGGCCTCTAAAGGTGAGAGGCTAGCTGGAGCTATTGATTAATTTGATCATAACCCAGAAAGAAATCATAATATATAGGGTTCAATGCATTGAACACAAATAGAATGAGAACTATAATAATAAGAAATTGACCTGTTTGCGGCACTTGTGATCTTATCCCGAACACCTTGGCTTAGGACTGTAGTTTTCTCCAGTGAGAATGCTCCACCTAAAATTAAAGAAGCTCCGGCAGCACTTGTACCCATTCTCTGTGCAAATACAGACATTGCCCACTCACGAAGTATCACTAAAACGGAGCGGAGAAGGCGTAACCTCAGGTTCGGTGATGGCAAAATAGCTCCATTCGATAACAACTGATCATATGTGTTCAAAATGGGTTCAGCTGCACCCTTGCAAGCAGCAAGAAGAGCCCTTGCAACATCTTCGTCTCCAACAGATTCGACCCCTGAACCCAATCTCTCCTACAAAAATAGATAAAACTTCCTTAAATAAAAGACGCGAAGAATAAAGGCAAAAATACTCATCACCTGTTCAGGTCATATAATTGTTACGTAAGAATTCTTTATCTTTATCGACAAGTTTACGAAAAACATTAATTAGATAAAGCGGATTGATATATGTGAAAATTACCAGTGCAGCCTTCTCGAGGTGAAGACATAGTGTGTCTAAAGGTAAAACAGCTCCATCACCAGGATAAATATGGGAACCAACCCTCTTCAATACTGAACAAGCTTCAGCAATGCCACCCCTTGACAGAGCTTGATCAATAAGTCTAGCCCAGGTTTCTCTTACAATGCTACTATCAGCATCACCAGAATAGTTTGCAAAGTACAGCATTTCCAGACATATCTAAAAGCAGAAAAAGAAAAGCAAGGAGTTATGTTGGAGAATCAAGAACACACGCACATATATAACACTAGCGGTGAGCTGGTGAGGCACGAAAAACGCGTGCATATCTCACGTGTATTTTATTTTGCTTGAGTTTTTTTATTATATTTTGATTCTTTTAAAATAAAGGAGAGGATGTGTTATTTATTAGGAGAGGGGTGAAGTGTAAATGACAAAACTCAAATCTACTAGCAGAAAGAATAGAAATCACACAGAAGTATGGTTCATTGTCATCTCCTTGAGCCATATGAGTCTTCTGACAGAACTTTAAAAGAAAACTGAGAACAAAATTTGGAGAAAGAACCAAGGCACTAGTTGCAAACCTACCTCTTTACATGAGGGAAATACATTAATTACAGAAAATTAACTATCATGCTAACAATTCAGAGCAACTCAAAGCAAAACAACAATGCATTACCCAACATGCTAAATAATGCAAAGAGAGAGCGAGAGAGCAAAAAAGAGCTAAAAATGTACCTCCCAAAGCTCAAATGGAACTGCATATTCATTATATAGTTGAGTGATACTCTTTAAATCCAATGATATCTCTTTGGCCTTTTCTCGTAAAGTGTTTACAAAATTGGCATCAGCAGCCAGACTGCTCTCCGAGAACTGTTCATTCTGGATGTCAGGCATGCCAGGGGCAGTTTCTATCCTTGAAGAAATAGCCTCCAATTCATCTTTGATCTTAATTTGAAACCGAAGAACAGCAAGTTTCCCCTCAAGCAAATCCAGCAGTCCACTATCTAAAGTACTCCGGTTAGAACCTACTAGACTATCACTGTTGCTTGCATTCTTAGCCTGCAGAACTGCATTACTTAGGTATTGACGCCTGAAATTGACAAGTTGAAAAGAAATATTAGATAAAAACCAAGCTATGGGGGCAAGGGGTCAAATATGAACAAAGAACCAACCCCGCTTCGCCTAGGGTTGGTTTGGTTTGTCTCCTAGACAAATTGGTTCGCTTCTCGGTTGAGCAGGTGCAAAACAATTCTTCTCTAAGTTGATACCTTATGTATACTGACCCAACCCAAGAAGTGACCTTAGTATATTTAATACGTACAATTTCATATTAATATGAATTTTTAATATTTATACGTATTTAATTAGTAAAAAATAAAATAAAATAAATCAGGTCTCACTACAACATAAACACTATTAGCTGATAAGAACCAAGAGGAAAATACAATGAATAGATACTTAAATCTCGAAACCCAAATTTAAACCATGGTTGGTTTGGTGTGGTATCTCAAATGCATTGCTCATTTCTAGCAAAGTTCTAAAAACCAAACTGGACCATCCAGTTGGACCATTGATTGAGCCAGTAGTTCATTCAATCTGTTACCGGTTTTACAGAACCAGTAATTGTCATTAAAGATCCCAAAATCCCCAACTCAAAACCCACTTACCATGTTAGATATTCAGATTAGGGCTCCCCAAAAACAGAGGGGTTGGCTGATTTGCCTCCATGACTTACACCAGATTACAATCATTCTCTCTCTTTCTCTCTGTGCAGAGGGGTGGGTGGTGCGCTATCATGACCAGAACAGTAATAAGGAAATGACTTGCACCAGATTACAATCCCTCCCTCCCTCCCTCTCTCTCTCTCTCTCGGAAGAGGGGGGGGGCCCTATCACAACCAGAATAGTAATAAGGAAAAGCCATTATATTAACTGTTTTGATCCTTTCTGATAAGCAAAGAGTGAGTTTTTCACCATTCAAGTTTCAGTTTCACATGAATATAAATCCATCCCCATTATATAGATCTATATGTTCTGGTACATAGAATTAACTAATACATATGATATCTAGTTCATCACTGCCTAAAGCTACATCGCTACAGTTGTCTACAGTGCTATTGCTGTAATTTTTACTTTTTGTATTTTGTTCATTTTATTTTTAAAGTTATTCATTTTTTTTCTAATAATTTTATTCTTATTTTCTGATTGGAAAGAGTCATTTTTTGCACCCACAAGTCTTTCCATTTTTTTTTAAGTAATTTATTGGTGTTATTATGGTTGTTTTTGTATACCTTACGTATACAGACGTCGACATAGAGCTTTTTTATACTATTAGTGAAATACATATTTTTACCCGATAAAAAAAATAATCAATATATATATATATATATATATATATATATATATATATATATATATATATATATATATATATATATATAT
>JAESVK010000335.1:563884-589650 GCA_017140935.1 Hamamelis virginiana | reverse complement strand
TATATATATATATATATATATATATATATATATATATATATATATATTTATTATGTCATGATGAGATCACGGTTCATTAACAGTTGATCCAAAGGTAGCAAGTGATATTACTTTTTCTGGTATGAAATGGTCCAGTTTTTAAGACATTGATTTCTGGCAGCTAAAAAAAAAACAACAAATCAAGGGTTGGTTCAGTTTGATGCAACATGACCAAACCTGGAGCAACTTGCAACACTAAACTAGCATTATTCTGTCTGAAAAATCATAAGCTGTAAGACCCTGAATTTTCTCAAATTAATTTTAAATGGGCTAAAAGGAAATTGGAATATTGAATTAATGTTGAAAATGAAAGAGAGCCCATAATGAACAAAATTAAAATGAACCAACTATATTATGCTTGGAATAAGTCCATTTCTAATGACAATTATTTCGGTTAGCGATGATAGGGAATTAAATATGAGTGTTAGTATGCTAATTGAAATATTAGCATGATTAATTAAAGAAATAATTTAATTCTATTTGAATTTGAAAGATCCAAGTGAATTATAATTTTATTGGGTAAGGCCCAATAGCTATACAAAAGAGAAAATTGGGGAGGAGGATTCTTGGAGGGAAAGAGACTTGGAGAGGAAGAGACTTGGGGAGAAAGGAATTTGGAGAGAAAGAAAGCTTGGGAGGAAGGAAAGCTAAACTATAAATAGGCTTCACTTAGTTTAGATTCCTCATGGGGAGCAACACAAAAACTAGAGAGAGAAAACTTGAAGAAGAAAAGGGAAAATATATATATATATATATATATATATATATATATATATATATATATATATATATATATCGAGAGAGAGAGAGAGAGAGAGAGTGCATTGAACTTGGTAGAGAGAGAAAGAATAGTGGCAGCATCAAACTCAAGTTTCGAATCATTCTTAAGCTTGATTTAAGAATTCGAGTTGCATGCTTGAAGGTAAGCTTCCATATATGGATTCTTTAATTTCATTTTGTATCCTTGAGTAATGATCCTATGAGCAAATGCTGACTTTAAAGTTAGCAAACACTTCATGGCCGTTAGATCTCACTCCATAGCCGAGATCTAATGGCCATGGAGCATTTGCTGACTTTTTTTGACTTTGATAAAGTTAGCAAATGCTTACAGGATTATTTCACCTGTATCCTTTATATAGCAGTTTTATGTTCATTGAATGAAATTTCTTAATATTTTTAGTGTAACCAGTAAAGAGAGAAAGTTGTTGGGGTTAATATATGAATTTATATATAAACTAAATCATTTAAGAACTACATTTGGCTCGATCCCTATGAGCTCAGGGTAAGTAGGCAGCTCAGGACAGATTCCTGAGTGCAACCACATGTAATTAAAAATAATATTTTCCACTTACTGCGAAGTACTTGTGATTTCTATATGATTCTGTTCTTGAACGGAATCATATATAAAAATCAAATGTATTAATAGGGATTTTAGAATAGAAATCTGAGCGGTGTTACATAAGCTTCACAGAACTTTAAAAACTAAAAATAAGAAATGAGGGGACCAAAAAAAAAAAAAGAAAACATTCATCAATTTTAAAATAAGAATTATTGCTGACCTCTGCTCTAGAGTAGGGACAATCCCCCCATCTGTTGAGCGCCTTTCTGCCAGTCTTAGCAATACATGGGCTGCAAGTAGATGCTGCCGCTTCAAGACATAATACCGTGCCAAAAGATCAAAATATTTGGTTTGGTTAGATGGAACAGGTGCTCCCACTTGACCCAAAGGAGAAGTTGCTGATGTTACTGCAGAAATAGCCTGAAACTACAAGACATATAACAGAGACATAAGAAATAAAGAAACTGAATAATATAAAATTTTATCTTTCTGAATACAATAAAATTTAAAACTTACTAACACAACTCTGCTAATTGCAATGCTCTAAAATTTAAATCAAATCCAAAGCAGAAGATAGAAAAGAAAAAAGGGAGGGCGGGGGAGGGGAGAGAGAGAGAGAGAGAGAGAGAGAAACAAATGAAACCTCTTGTATAGGTTGACGGCCAGCATTCTGCAGAAATGGCACCAAGTCAGGACCCCCATACTCCAACAATTCATTTTCAAGGCCCAAATCAATCATTGTCCGGTACAGGTATTCATGAAATACTCTGTCAGGAGATTGGACACCAAGCTGAACTATCTGGCAAATATATTTCTTCCGAGAAGCCTGATCAAGGATAGATTGTGAAGCAGTTCTAACAGGTGACCCAAATTCCCTTTGTGAAACTTCACCTTTCAAAGCGCGCAAAGCACTGGTGATTATCTCATAGCATTGTTCACGCTGAGCAAGTGCACGTTCACGAATTCCTGCATCAATTTGCTCATTGAGAGCATCACCTGCAGGATCAAGAGCCTGAGCCTTTTGCAGAGGTAAACGAACCACAGCTTCATAAAATCTGCAATACACTCTCATTTTAGTTTTGAGATATAGTAATCTGATTGAAGAATAAATAAACAAAACAGCATCGACTTTAGTGTTTGGCTTCAAAATAAGCAGACCTCAAGTCCTCAAACCGTTTGCAAACGGTTCGCAGATCTGCAGACTCCGGAACTTTACTTAGGAAATTGAACGCCTCTCTAGCAATATTCTCCTTCTCCTCAGTGTCTGAAGTTACTGCAGCTCTCTCAAGACGTTCCACAGCTAAGTAAAACTTGTAATCAGACTCCTTGTAATAGCTTGGACAACCCTCCCGCAATCTCCCGCTAATGTCATCTACTGTCCCCCTTCCATCAGGACCAGTGTAATACTGGAGCAATGAACAGTATTAATTGAATATGATAGGATTCAGAATAGAAAGTAGAATTGTCAGGTAAAACTAAAACAATCTAATAAACACATGGAAAGAAACAGAGGAAAATTTCTCAGTCAAAATAAGAGCTGGTTTCAAAGGAACTTCCTTCAGAGGTTTGTCAAAAGCTAAGCTTGCATTACCTCCATCAGAGCAGATATAAGTCTTGTAGCAAGTTGGTCACCCTCCTCAGAACAAACTAGTTGATGAAATGTCAACTGGACTAATGCCTGCTGTAAACTAGCATCAAACCCCTGAACCAAGCGCGCTAAATGATGCTGAGAAAGAAGTTGGAGTAAAAATAGAGCTTCACCGGATCTAAGAAGCAATTGCCGGATACATTCCATTGCCCTCACCTGTAACACAACAGACCCAGAAATTGGCTAAAGAAATGAAAGAATACATGAAAACACACACACACACACAGCTCTAGTCATTTCAACCTACCTCCATGGCAGCCAGTTCCGCAGGACTATATGGAAGTCGCTGCCTTTTATTAGATGTCCCACCATCACCAGAGTCAACATTTCGAGAATAAGCACCAAACAAGTTCCTCACCATACTCCTGTCACCAGCAACTAAATCGGAACCTGTTCCGTAAAGAATAGAACCAGTCATGTCTCCTAAACCAGCAACACAACCATAGAGTCCCCTTCTCTGGTTCCTTCTGGACCTTAGGAACTTCTCTAAGGAACGAATTTTGTTTTCAAGGACTTGCATCGCCTCAACAGCGAGTCTGCATACGATCACCCCATTTTCAGACATAACATCAGAAGAACCTAAACTACCTTTTGCAACCATAACAGGAAGCTCCCACAGAGGCAAAAGCAACCTTGATGAGCACAAGCAAAGCCCTTCATGAGCGCCTGAAAACACAGGCTCAGCCTCTTGAACAACCTGACCCATACTGAATCCCCCAGCAGCTGTTCTAGTATTTGACAATGCACTACTACCTTCAAGTTGTGGCATTCCAACAATTCTTGGGTCCTCAAAGACTTCAGCTGCCTTTTCAGAAACAGCATTGCTTATGATATCTTCAGTATGGATTATCTTTGCAGCTAGCATTAAACACATTGAAGCTGCCTCTCCGGCTCCAAAACGATTGAAAAAATCTTCTAACAATGATCTTGTCGAGTTGGACTCTATCAGCCTCCTCAGAAGGTCCACCGGCCTGTTGAAAACTACTTCCATCGTGCCCATTGTACTGAATACAACAATTCTCCTCCTTGGTAATATATGTTGGGTTGAGAGATCGCCTCTAGCCCAAAGTTTTGTAGATGCCTTCTCACAGGACTCCCCTGAGCTTTCAAATCCACAGAATTCCAACTCTGAATAAAGTGACTGCACAGTGGCTGCTATATCTGGTGAGGGAAAATCATCTGCCACGAAAAGCATCCGGCCTTCAACAGGAAGGGAAGATACACATTCCCTCAATGCCCGAGAACTCCTTGTACTTACCCCTAGACTACCTGACATGGATGATTGTGTGCTTGAATCCCTGGTCACGATGAGAAGAGAGGAATCAGAAAGGACAAGCGTACCAGCAGAATAATATGATGTTTCAACCTTCAGTGAGAGATCCTCATTCTGAGTTCTACCAGCAAGGGATATAGCTCCAAAGGCAAGTCCGCCACTGACTCCTAAAGGGGGAGAAGGCCTAGTAGTAACGACTTTTAAACATCTTGGCTTATGATGATTACTATTAAATCCACCAAAACCTCCAACAGCACCATTGTTTCCATTAGATGGAGCAGTGGAAAGGTACATCCTTCTGCCATCTGATAAAACAGCAACAAGGTGTAGCCACTTAGATTCCAGTGTGGATAAAGGTGAAATACAAACTATAGATGGCTTTGCTGATCGATTTGGAGCTCTTGATCCTGTTGACTGTCTACCTCCATGATGTGCATCCCTCTGATTGATCAAATTCCTTTCCTCTGCCACCTTCTTAAGCGGACCTTCTCCATTTGAGCCCAGAACAAAAACCTGAAGTTTCATCTCTTCAGTTCGTGCATAGAGAATATGTCTTTCATTATCAAAAACCATTTCAATGATGGGGTCAACTGCTCCAAACTTGAAAACATTTGGTACAACCCACCTGTATGTTAACATGGTGTGTTCAGGTTATAAAAGTAGATGCAAGCAGAATTTCAAATTTAACCATCACAGAAAAATTTTGAACTCCAAGCAGTATAATTACTACAAGCTAACAATTTTAAATCCAAAATACCAATTTAAATCTATAAAGGTCTTATAACTTAAACTTTGGGTTAAACTACCATCTCCAAAAGTGAAATTAAATTGTGTAAATATTAAAGTTTTTTTTATCAGGTTAAATGTAAATACGAAGGTAGACAGAAGCTTAAAACCATCACTATGTATATAGCAGGGAGACTCGAGAATTAACCATTTAAACTCTTGAGCATTAAACATATACCTTGAAATTACACTTCCCAAACCTGCAGTAAGGCAAACTTTACGACAACGCTTATGCCATCCTGAACCAGTTGTATAATGCATCTCATAAATGTGGCCGTCACGGCCAGCCAGAAAAATATGACCATTATCAGTACATGTGATACAAGTCATCGTGATTCCATCAGATGGTATTGTATATTCTGGTAAAGGCTGTAGTGATACCTCTGCATATGGATCTGTTCTGTCACCCCTTTCAGAGCAGCAGACTCCTACAAGAACCAACTGATAACAAGAAAATGTTGATGAGAAATAATAAAATCATTCAAATAAAAACTGAAATATTTTAAGACCTGGAGGAAGTAGAGATATAGATATTCTAAAGAATGAGGACAAAAGAAAGTTCCATGAACTACAGCATCACTAAGGTTACATCTAAAAGGAAAATTTCAAGAAGCTCCAGAGGGAAACTGATGAGACTTGAATACCAAGAAAAGAAATAGAGGAAAAGAGAGAGAAATAGAGAGAGAAATTAGAGAGAAATAAGAATATTAGGGAGAAAAAGAGAGAGAACTCAGAATATTGGGGAGAAAATTCATTAATCATCAAGTCTAACCCAAAATAAAGGGTTTACTCCCTTTATATAGAAAACAATCCTACTTCTTATAAGGAAACTAATAAAAGATAGAAACTAATAAAAGATAGAAAACAATCCTACTTCCACAAGGAAACTAATAAAAAGAAATTACAACCAAATAAAATAACCTAACTAAAAATAAAATTAAATAATAACTAATCGTGCATCATGATCCACATCAATTCTCCCCGGCTGAGAAAAACTCTCCTCCGGAGAGTTACGATGCTGATAAACCTCCAAATGATCAGGACCAAAACGCCGACACTCATATTCTGTTGTAATCCAGGTATCCTCAATGCCAGGGCGATCCCTCCAACGGACAAGATACCGTCGGTAAGGACCACCATGTAACAAAACAGAGCATTAATAAAATTGCCAATCTGATCGGTGCGTGGAAGTAGTAAGCATGGGACAACGAACACCGGAGCTACGGTAGGAGAAGAGGTAGAACCACCTGTAGACAAACCTGGGACAGTAGGAGGCTCGAAAGTGCCTTGATAAGTGTTACAGAATATATATGTATATTAGCTTCTTAATTAGCATTATTCTAGGCTTAAGTTTAGGTTTCCTAATTGTTTAGTTTCCTTAGATAGTTTCTTTACTTTGTATATATATATGTGTACCTTGGTTCAATATTGATATGAAATACACAATTCTTTTCATCTAAAATAACATGGTATCAGAGCATTAGGAATTCGAAATTAGGGTTTTGTTTTGGGTCTCTTACATAAACACAAAATAGGGTTTTGTGTCTTTTAGGGTTCCATTTCTTCGGAAACCCTATTTGGAGTAGCCCCTCGTCCTCACTGCCGGCCCAGAAGAGAAGCATAGCCGCCGACTGGCGCTCGCCTGAAGTCCGGTGACAGGAGGACCCGCGCGTGAGCCTCACGCGCCACTACAAGTTTCTGACTTTGAGGGTTCCATTTTCTGGAAACCCTATTTGGAGGGGTTATTTATCATCACCGCCTGTTCAGAAGGGTTGTCCAGCTGCCGATCTACGCTCGCCTGAAGTCCGGTGACCGGAGGACCCGCCCTTGAGCCTCACGCGCCGCCGTGTGTATATGCGCGTGACTCCACGCGCCAGCTTGTTTGGCCAGTGATATTTTCCAGTTGGTTATCCTCTTCTTTTCCAGTGGATCTGTTCTGATTTGAGTCCGTCAAGGAACTATGGCTGAAAACAAATCTGTTGTTATGTCAGATATGGTGCCCGTGATGTCTAAAATCACGGACCATAAGCTAAATGGCTCGAATTATTTGGATTGGAGTAAGACCGTTCGACTTTATCTTCGGAGTATTGACAAAGATACTCATTTGACTGATGATCCTCGGATATTTGGTAGCACTTGTTTTGTTCGAGATGTTCGTCCGCATGTAACTAAATTAGATCCCAAGTCTTTGAAGTGTGTCTTCCTTGGTTATTCTCGTCTTCAGAAAGGTTATAGATGTTATTGTCCTAGTCTTAACAAATATCTTGTCTCAATTGATGTTACCTTCATGGAAGACACACCCTATTTTCCATCTTCTCCTCCTCCCGCACATCAGGAGGAGGATGATGATTTGTTGGTCTATTCCATCACATCCTCTGGACCTGTATCGGAACCCGCTCCTGTCCAGCCTCCTATTCTTCAAGTCTACTCCCGACGTAAACCTCTTGATTCATGTCCTGCCCCTGCTACTTCGTCATCAGATCCAGTACCAAGCGATGATCTTCCTATTGCGTTACGCAAAGGTAAACGCCACTACACTTATCCTATTTCTTCTTTTGTTTCTTATAACTGCTTGTCGTCTTCCTCTTGTTCCTTTATTGCTTCCCTTGATTCTATTACTATTCCAAAAACCATTCATGAAGCAATATCTCATCCTGGTTGGCATAATGCAATGATAGAAGAAATGAATGCTTTAGATGACAATGGTACTTGGAACTTGGTTGATTTACCTTCCGGGAAACGGGCTATAGGATGCAAGTGGGTGTTCACAGTTAAAGTCAATCCAGATGGGTCAGTTGCTCGATTGAAAGCCCGTCTTGTCGCTAAGGGATATGCTCAAACCTATGGAGTGGACTATTCTGATACTTTTTCTCCTGTGGCTAAATTGACATCTGTTCGGTTGTTTATATCTATGGCAGCTACTCACCATTGGCCTTTGCATCAACTCGATATCAAGAATGCTTTTCTTCATGGTGATCTTCAAGAGGAGGTGTATATGGAGCAACCTCCTGGTTTTGTTGCTCAGGGGGAGTCTGGGAGAGTTTGTCACCTTCGAAAGTCTCTGTATGGTTTGAAACAGAGTCCTCGTGCTTGGTTTGGAAAATTTAGTCAGGCTATTGAAAAGTTTGGGATGATAAAAAGTAAGTCTGACCACTCTGTGTTCTACAAACATTCAGAAGCTGGTATCATTCTTTTAGTTGTGTATGTGGATGACATTGTTATTACTGGAAGTGATACTACGGGAATCTCATCCCTTAAGTCTTGCCTTCATACTCAGTTTCATACGAAGGACTTGGGGATGCTAAAGTATTTCTTGGATGTTGAAGTCACAAGGAGTAAAAGAGGTATCTTTCTATCTCAGAGAAAATATGTCCTTGACTTATTAACTGAGACAGGAAAATTGGGAGCAAAGCCTTGTAGTGCCCCAATGACTCCGAACATGCACCTCACAGCAGATGGGGAACTATTTGAAGATCCTGAGAGATATCGAAGGTTGGTTGGAAAGCTGAATTACCTTACCGTGACTCGTCCAGATATTGCATATTCTGTCAGTATTGTTAGTCAGTTCATGTCATCCCAACAGTTCATCATTGGGTATTAGAACAGATTTTGTGTTACTTGAAAGGAGCACCTGGACGTGGTATCCTATATACAGATCATGGACACACTAACATTGAATGTTTCTCAGATGCAGATTGGGCAGGTTCCAAAGTGGATAGAAGATCCACATCAGGCTATTGTGTTTTTGTTGGAGGAAATTTGGTCTCATGGAAAAGTAAGAAGCAGAATGTTGTGTCACGATCAAGTACTGAATCAGAATATAGAGCTATGGCACAGTCTGTGAGTGAGATAATGTGGTTATATCAGCTCTTGAATGAAGTAGGTCTTAAAACTTCATTACCAGCAAAACTGTGGTGTGATAACCAAGCTGCCCTTCATATTGCATCTAATCCTGTGTTTCATGAGCGAACAAAGCACATTGAAATTGATTGTCATTTTGTTCGTGAGAAAATTCAGCAAGGTTTGATTTCTACAGGATATGTGAAGACTGGAGAACAATTAGGGGATATCTTCACAAAAGCTCTAAATGGGATTCGGGTTGATTATCTTTGTAACAAATTGGGAATGATTAATATCTATGCTCCAACTTGAAGGGGAGTGTTACAGAATATATATGTATATTAGCTTCTTAATTAGCATTATTCTAGGCTTAAGTTTAGGTTTCCTAATTGTTTAGTTTCCTTAGATAGTTTCTTTACTTTGTATATATATATGTGTACCTTGGTTCAATATTGATATGAAATACACAATTCTTTTCATCTAAAATAACAATAAGGAAACAAATCCCCAACATTGAAAACATGATTAAAATTCATATCAGATGGTAAGTCAATTAAATAAACATTAGATCCTGAACGCAGATATGAAAACAAAGGGAAGAGAAAATGATTTTTCTTATTTCTGAATAAAAAAACAACTGGTACAAAGGGTTAGTATATAGGGCTATACATTCCTAATTTATCTTCCTAATTTTAGGAGTAGTACAAATCAGAAACAGCTATACAAATCAATAACAGCTAATCCTAGAAATAGGAGAGTCAACTATCTAAATCTTTCCATATTTTCTACACCCCCCCTCAAGTTGGTGCATAGATATTGATCATGCCCAACTTGTCAATGAAAGATTCAAACTTTGGTCTGAAATGGCCCTTGGTAAGAACATCAGTTGTTTGTTGCTCAGAAGTAACGAACGGCATACAAACAACTCCATTCTCCAGCTTTTCTTTAATGAAATGCCTATCAATCTCAATGTGCTTCGTACGATCATGTTGAACCGGGTTGTTCACAATGCTTATAGCTTATTTGTTATCACAGAGCAGTCTCATAGGTGCTTCAGCATCTAATCTCAGTTCTTCAAGAACTCTTTTAATCTATAATACCTCGCAAACTCCATTTGCCATGGCCCTATACTTAGCTTCAGTACTACTCGTAGCAACCACACTTTGCTTTTTACTTCGCCAAGTAACCAAATTTCCCCATAAGAACGTACAGTAGCCAGAGGTTGATCTTCTATCATCTTCTATCTGAAACTGAGCCTGCCCAGTCTGCATCCATGAAGACTTCTACACTCCTTTGATTACTTTTCTTAAACAACAACCCCCTTCCAGGTGTACTCTTTAAATACTTGAGAATCTTGTATACTACCTCCAAGTGTTCCTCATAAGGTGAGTGCATATATTGACTAACGACACTAACAGCAAAGGCGATTTCAGGTCTTGTATGAGACAAATAAATGAGCTTCCCTACAAGACGTTGATACCAACCTTTATCAACTGGAACTCCATTGGAAACTTCTCCCAACTTCTGATTAGGATCCACGGGCATGTCACTTGGTCTACAGCCACTCATCCATGTCTCCTCTAGCAAGTCAAGAACATACTTTCTTTGTGACACAGAAATTTCCATTTTTGATCTTGCAATTTCCATACCCAGGAAATAGCGTAAGGGCCCCAAATTCTTAATTTCAAATTCTGACGCAAGATGCTTCTTCAACCTACTAATCTCATCACCATCACTCCCAGTAAGTATTATATCATCCACATACACAATCAGGACAGCCATCTTTCCACCAATGGTGTGTTTCACAAACATTGTATGATCGGATTGTCCTTGACTATACCCCTCATTCTTAACAAACCTGGTAAATTTCTCGAACCAAGCACGAGGAGACTACTTTAGTCCATAAAGTGATTTCTTCAACTTACAAACCTTCCCTCTAAACTTCTCTTCAAAGCCAGGTGGCGCATCCATATATACTTCCTCTTTCAGCTCTCCAGAAACGCATTTTTAACATCTAGTTGAAACAATGGCCACTCTAAATTCACAGCTACATAGAGTAATACTCGAATAGTATTCAGTTTGGCAACTGGAGCAAACGTCTCCTGATAGTCAACTCCATAGGTTTGCATAAATCCCTTTGCTACTAACCTTGCTTTATAGCGTTTCAAGGATCCATCGGAGTTGAATTTCACAGTGAAAACCCACTTGCAACCAACAATCAATTTTCCTTCAGGCAAATGAGCCATCTCCCACGTACCATTTTTCTCCAGAGCCTCCATCTCTTCACGAACAGCCTTCTTCCATTCAGGAACCTTTAGCGCTTCCTATATAGACTTAGGTATATCCACACTTGACAATTGTGAGATAAAAGTATGGTAAGATAATGACAGGTTCTTATAAGACACAAAATTTGAAAGAGGATGTTAGGTACATGATCTAGTTCCTTTCCTAAGAGCAATAGGAAGGTCTAGAGGGTCAGAATGCACTTGTTGAATGAGTAAAGACTCAGACTCTACGGACTCAGAGGTTGTACCAGGATTTTCAGATTCTGGTATTGGATCAAATTCTTGGCATTGAGGAGGCATGGCTGCATCTTTCTTACTGTGAATCCGTCTTTCTTTAGTGTAAGTTTTCCCGAACAATCTTTCATCATTGAAGCGTGCTTCGTCTATTGTTCTAGTGTCTGTTTTATGTTCAGGTATTAAGGTAGGCCTCCTATTTTCCTTATTCAAAGTATCAAGATTAAAAATTGTTGTTTCAATATTTGTGTTACCATCAGAATTTTTTTCTACTATACCATCAGAACTCATGTCAATCTCAAACACCGAGTCTTCATATCCTACCCCCTCTTGAAGAGGAGGACTGAAAAAACTTGGAGACTCAAAGAATGTAACATCCATTGTGACAAAAAAAAAAATTCTGTTAGGATCAAAACACTTATACCCTTTTTGTGTGGGAGAATATCCCAGAAAAACACATTTTACTGCCCGTGGATCTAACTTATCTATATTATGATTGTGTACATGAACAAAGGCAACACATCTAAAGACCCTTAGAGGTAAATCTGAAGTCAGTCGAGACATTGGAAAGAACTTTTTGAAAACTGTCAGTGGCGTCTGAAAGCTCAAAACTCTTGATGGCATCCTGTTAATCAGACATGTAGCAGTAAGAATTGCTTCCCCCATAAGTATTTAGGTACTCTAGTGGTGAACATCAAGGACCTAGCTACTTCTAGAAGGTGTTTATTTTTTCTTTCTGCTACCCCATTTTGTTGAGGAGTGTCATAGCAAGAGCTGTGATGAACAATTCATTTTTCTTAGAAAAATGACCCCAGAATTTGATTAAAATATTCCTTTCCATTGTCACTTCGAAACACTTGAATTTTTGTTTGAAATTGGGTTTCAACCATATTATAAAAAAATTTGAAAACATTATCTGCTTCAGATTTTTCTTTAAGTAGATAGACCCAACTTAGGCGTGTATGATCATCAATAAATGTTATAAACCATTTTTTTCCAAAATTGGTCAATGTCCTAGAAGGTCCCCACACATCACTATGAACAAGAGAAAAAGGCGTGGATGATTTATATGGTTGAGTAGGAAAAGATGCACGATGGTGTTTAGCTAATTGACAAATATCACACTGTAATGATGATAAATTTTTATTACGAAACAAGTTTGGAAACAAATACTTTAAATATTGAAAGCTAGGATGGCCTAACCTATGATGCCATAACATTATTTCATCATCTATAGAACTAAAGCATGCTCCAAGATTTGAGGATTGCAGTTGCTGACACAAAGAATTTCCATCATCAAAGTAATAGAGACCGCCATACTCTCTAGCATTGCCAATCATCATCCCCGTATCCAGTTCCTGAAATTCACAGCATTTTGGAAGAAATTTAGCACAACACTTCAAGTCACGAGTTATTTTACTGACAGACAAAAGATTACAGGAAAGATTGGGAACGTGAAGGACATTGTGAAGGACAAGAGTATTAGAGATGACAATTAACCCTTTCCCAGCAATTGCTGAGAGTGAGTCATCAGCAATCTTAATTTTTTGATTGCCTGCACAAGGGCTATAGGAAGAAAACAATTTAGAACAACCTGTCATATAATCTGTGGCACCTGAATCTATTATCCATGGACAAAGAGGAATAGTTGACACATTAAAGACAGCAGATTGAAGGGAATTACCTTTCTGGGCTAAGGAACAAGAAGAAGATACAGGGTTAGAGAATTGTGTGGACTGAAAAAGTCTATACAGTTGTTCTAACTGTTCCTTACTGAACGAAGGTGTCGCAACAGCAGTTTCTGTGTTTCCATTCTCCTCGGTGGTTGAGTGGAAAGCCTTCGGGTCACGATTTGGCTAACTGGAAGTCCGTGGCTTCCAATTGGGAGGTTTTTTGTGTAAATCCCAACAAGTCTCCCTAGTGTGGCGTGGTTTGTGGCAATGATCACAGCACACTTTTTCACTTTTCTTATTCGCCCGTGCTTGGAACGGAGAATTACTGTGATTGTTTCTGGTCATTAGGGCTGAAACTTCTGGAGCATATGAGTTTTTTTCACCTAACATCACTCTGCGTCAACCTTATTCTCGTCGCACCTTTGCAAACACTTCCCGAATTGATGGCAAAGGGGTTCTACCAAGGATCCGGCCTCAAACTTCATCAAGACTCTTACTCAATCCTGCCAAAAACTCATAAACACGGTCATTTTCCATTTGTTTCAAATAACGAACACTATCTGTTGTACAGGCCCAATCATCTTCATAGCAGAGATCAAGCTCCTGCCATAACGCCTTCATCTCTTTGTAATACTCAGAAACCTCACGATCACCTTGCCTGGTTTGCCATAGCCTCGTCTTCAACTAGAAAATCTGTGAAGAGTTTTCGAGATCTGAATATGTTTCTCGAACCGCATCCCACACATCCTTTGCAGTGGAAAGAAACAGATACGTTTTCCCGATTGAGGCCTCCATGGAATTGATCAACCAGGCCGTAATGAGAGAATTTTCCGACTTCCAAGTCCGCCATGTCAAATCAGTTTTTTCTGGCTCCTTTGTCTCGCCGATGAGATAGCCGAGTCTGCCCTTGCCGTCAACCACCAACTTGATAGATTGCGCCCACTCCAAGTAATTTTTACCATTCAGTTTGTGAACGGTTAACTGTATGGGGGAATTCTCGATTCCGTTAGGGTTTACAGACCCCGACGGTAGTAGCGCCCTTTTGCTAACTTCAGAAGGCGTGGCGGTGGGACTGGTGTCGCCAGTCCTCGCTGCCCCAAGCATGGCGGTTTGCACCATTACAACAGAACTGAACGAAAAAAGAAGAAAAAGAAGAAGAAAACAGATTCAGACCAGGCTAACTAAACCTTGCTTTGATACCATGAACGCAGATATGAAAACAAAGGGAAGAGAAAATGATTTTTCTTATTTCTGAATAATAAAACAATTGGTACAAAGGGTTAGTTTATAGGGCTGTACATTCCTAATTTATCTTCCTAATTTTAGGAGTAATACAAATCAGAAACAGCTATACAAATCAATAACAGCTAATCCTAGAAATAGGAGAGTCAACTATCTAAATTGATTGTTACACAATCATGGTCTTTCAATGGTGATAATGTAGTCCAAATTGTCGTCTTTTGATTTACATAAGTAGTATATATTTAGTAGTTTTTATTTATGTCTGTTATTTTTGTAATTGCAGGAATCTCGCGTTTTTTTTTTGGATGAAATAGATGATAAGCTAAGCGAAGGAAGTTTTGAAGAAAGTTGATTTTTGTTAAACCCAGAAATTCATCAGAATTCTCCCTCTACCGATAATGGTGTTTTCCATTATAGGTAGTCATCTCCTCTAAATGCAGCAATTTGCCAAATTCCGATCCTGTGAAGCATCACTACCGATAGCTATGTTGACCATTATCGGTAGTTTAATCAAAGAAAGATAGTCTCCATTCCTGCAGAAGTCCATTACCGATAGAATCATATCCCATTATCGGTAATGGATGTCTTGAAAGCCATCATCAGCCATCAGAAGCAAGCTATTACCGATATCCATTGTACAACTATCGGTAATTGAAGATTGTAGCAGAAAGCAATATTTCCAATGTGAGTCTATTATCGATAATTGCCTTCAAGATCCAGCTTCACTCTAACTCAGTCCAAGAGCATTACCGATAGTCATGTTTACAACTATCGGTAATGGTGTTTACTTAACTTCGAAGTTTGATTCAAGAAGAGCCATTACCGATAGCTGGCTTCTCCATTATCGGTAATGGGGGCTGCCTTAACATAAATATCTAGATTTTCTGACTTTTTGAAGGGCAAAATTGTAATTTCACAGGTTTTAGTATATAAACTTTTGCCCAGATCTTTGTAATAGAGTTTTTTTTTGTAACTTATTTTATTATTAGGTTTTCTTAAGGTTTTCTCTCCTCTCTCATCTTTCTCATCTTTCTTTGCTACATAGTTAAAGTTTGGTTAATATTTAGTTAATTTACTTGTTGCAATCTTAATATTTGTTAGTTTCAATCTGTAACAAGAACTTTGTTTGGTTTAATTCCAGTTTATAGAAGTTCATTTCATAATTTTCAAGTGTTAATTATGTTTTCAAGTTCTTCTGAATTGATAGACTTAATTTTCATTATTATGAGTAGCTAAACATTTAGCTGGGATGAAGAGGGATGCTTGATTTGTATCACATGTACTAATTCTCACATACGTCTTGACTAGACAGATTTGGATATTCATACTAAACATAGTGTTTGTTCTCGATCCACAAGGAACTGCTAGCTTTTACTATCTGTTGACAGGGTTTTTTGCCACAGATAGTTTTTAGCATTGAAAGCGTTCCAAGTGTGTGTTAATTGTCTCAAAGAGTGTTTATCATGAATATCCTATTTCTTGAATAGTTGGATAGTTTTTATTGTCAAATCTTCCATCCAGACCATTTTTCCTTGTAATCTGGATGAGTAATATTTGTGGTGAATTAGAACTAATGGTATGAACAAGTTGAACTCTGAATTTCAGTTCTATCTCTTTAAAAGTAAGGCTATAAACAATCCTTGTGTATTTTACACAAAACCAATTTCAAAACAACCATTGATTTTCTTTTCTTTTTCTCTACACTAAACAACATTTCAAAAGGATTTTCAAGTTTTTCTATGACTGCTTATCTCTGAGGACACAACCATGGACTCCATGTATTATTATGCTTGCAACGGTAGATCCTACGCTTGGGATTGAACAGCACTTTATACGCGCAAGCATAAAGCTTTCCATATTTTCTACATATCCCAACTTACGAATGATACAAAATGGTCCGGTGGTTCGGGCATGCAACTTTTTGAAGGAGTGTTTAGGATAACGAGCGAGGTGGATACGCACCATAACATATTCTCCTTCATTAAAATCCAGTTTCCTACGATGAACATTAACAGCTAATTTGTATTGTTCATTATTCAAAGCAATTTTTCGACGAATGTCAGCATGGAGATCATGAATGTGCAGGGCAAAAATATCAGAAGAAATGGAAGGAAGGTAGTCAGTGGGAATGGAAACAAGGTCAAGGGGTTGGCGAGGGGAAAGGCCATAGACAATTTGAAAAGGACTCTTACCAGTTGATCGATTAACAGATACATTAGACGCTGAAATTAAGTCCCAATTCCCAGGACGCTCCCCTACAAAGCACCTAAGTAAATTTCCCAAACCCCTTATTAACAACCTCAGTTTGCCCATCAGTCTGAGGTAAAGAAAACATGTACTTGACTGTGATTTTGTTGATGGCACGGCTATCAATGCACATTCTCCAAGAGCCATCCTTCGTAGGGGTCAAAAGTGCAGGAACAGCACATGGGCTCATACTCTCTCGAAGGATTCCTTTTTCTAAAAAGCCCTCGACTTGCTTATTTAACTCATTACGCTCTCTAGGGTTCATCCTATAATGAGGCAAGTTAGGTAACGGAGACCCAGGCACAAAATCTATGGCATGCTAGATATCCCTTATAGGTGGCAACTCACTAGGCAATTCATCCGGAATGACATCTTTAAAGTCCTGTAATAAGGTAGTGACCTCAAGAGCAGGTTCAACAACCATTTCTAAAGAAACCAGGAGTAACTGTTGGACTACAGGCGCCAAAACTATGCCAGACTCTTGTCTTTCCCGCACGAACTCCTTTCGGGAAAGGACATGGATATGGTTCTTGACAGGAGGTTAGAAGGGATTCTTAACCTTAGGATTTCTACTCGTGGGAGACGGTTTGGCAAGAAGCAATCGAATAGATTTCCCGTAATGCTCAAAAATATATGAATTATTCCTTCCGCAGTTGGTCACGTCCAAGTCAAAAAGCCAAGGACGACCAAACAAAATATGGGCGACATCCATAGGGACGACATTGCACCAAATCTTATCAGAATAGTCTCCCATCTGTCAAGGAAACCAGACACCTGTCGAAGACCGGTAAAGAGGTCTTGTCGACCCAAGCTACCCTACAAGGCTAAGGGTAAGGTTCGAGCTTTAACTTCATCCTAGCTACACCGGCTGTGGAGACCACATTCATAGTGCTTCGGCCATCAATCACAACCTTACAAACTTTATCCCCACATGTGACAGGTGTGAAAAATACTCGTGCATTTCCAATCATCATTCCCTAAAGGAGTAGACCGGATGACAGCGAGATGGGACTGCTCCTGCTCATCATCGAGCTCGAGATCCCTCTCAACATTGAAAGTTTCATCTGGAGGAGTATAATCTGCGAAAGCAGAGGGGTCATCGGATGTGGGTTGCTCATTGGGTTGTCGAACAATTAGGGGATCATCGGCAACATCCCCGGGGTCATCAACTATACCCTAACCTCTAGACTAGGCTAACTCCTCAAAGTGCTTGTATGGACTCATGGAGTGTGGTAAACTCAATCTTAGTGTCACGATCAAATCTAGTAAATGACTCTTTCAAAGTGGCTATGTCCTGCTAGACATTGGTCATGTCTTGCTCTAGGGCTATGCAGCGGTCAGTCAAAGTCATGGTGAAAGGCAATGGTGAAGTTAGGGTAGATGTGTGAATGGGTGGTGGCCGTGAATAGGTTGTGAATGCTGACACGTCTTAAATTACTTAAATTAGAAAGACAAATTACCACTAATGAACACTCAAGAAAACTGAAATAAAATGAAGAAAAAATGTAAGTTGCGTGCCTAAGTATGAAAGAGGTGAAGTAGGGAATGGGAATGCAATGAGCGTGTGAAATATATCATAAAGGTGGCCTAGAGTTTGAAAAAAGAAAGGAAACAATTATGAAAAGATGACAAGAGTAAAGGTTTTCCTTTTTTTTCTTTTTTTCTTTTTTTTTTTTTTATTGTTGGGAAAATGATAGAAGGCTTAAAAAGGGACCTAACACAAATTTAATAAGCTACCAACTAATTGAAAGAAAACACAAATTTTCAATGAAAAGGAGATGTGTACCATTCACCGAGGCGCAATGATGTGTAACACTCACTGTAGAGGTCGAATGGACCCAAATGGACCTCAAAATCGGAACCGGGACGTCGAAAAATGCTAGGAAAACTGCGGGAATCAAAACTGTAATTTCCAGAAAGCTGAGGGGCCAAACTGTAATTTCCAAAAAGTTGAGGGGCCGAACTATAATTTTCAAAAAGTTTAGGGGCCAAATTGTAATTTCCAAAAAGTATAGGGGCAGAACGGTAATTTCCAGAAAGTTTGAGGAGCAAAATATAATTTCTGGAAAAATTTATGACGTCAGCTGACACGTGGCAGCCAACGGTCAAAGGTTGACTAGGTCAATCAACGGTCGAAGGGCGGGTCAACGGGTCAAATCTTCAAGTTAACGAGTCAAGTACCCGGGTCAGGTCCGAGCCGAGGAGCAGAGCTGAATAGTGGAGCCGAGCCGATGCAGATAAGGTTTGAAGCGCATGGATCTGATGCGCACGCGTGGATCTCACTCGCCGAAATGCTTGTCGCGCGTGAGAGCACGTGGGCTATTTTTCGGCAACGTTTTTTCTTCTAGCGGTGGTTCTTGCGACTGGGGAGATGTTTTGGGGTGGTCTAGTGGTGTTGGCAGCCGTGGAGGTGGTGTTTCTGGTAGTGGGACAGTCGTGGAAGATCGAGATCTCGGTGGTGAGGGGCGCGAGTCTTTATACACACACACACACACACGAAGGCTTCTTTGTAAGTGACTACTGATGCAGTCGGTTGCTAGTGATGCAATGGAAGTTTGCCGGTTAATCTTACTGCTCTTATACCAATTGGTGAGACTTGAATACCAAGAAAAGAAATACAAGAAAAGAGAGAGAAATAGAGAGAGAGAAATTAGAGAGAAATCAGAATATTAGGGAGAAGAGAGAGAGAACTCAAAATATTAGGGAGAAAATTCATTAATCATCAAGTCTAACCCAAAATAAAGGGCTTACTCCCTTTATAAAGAAAACAATCCTACTTCTACAAGGAAACTAATAAAAGATAGAAAACAATCCTACTTCCACAAGGAAACTAATAAAAAGAAATTACAACCAAATAATATAACCTAACTAAAAATAAAATTAAATAATAAATAATCGTGCATCATGATCCACATCAGAAACGGATGCTAAGAATACGTTAACATAACCAGCATGTCAGTGATATCTCAATACTATAGGATGCTAATTAATTACTAATGTGTAAATACTGTCTGAATCAGAAAACATACTAGAATATAATTAGGAAAGATGAAGAAAAGGACAATAAAGTGTTATTACTACCTCTACAGGAGTTGCCAAGACTAAAAGATACTGGATAGCTTCAACGAAAATGCCAGGTTTACATTTGACAAGGCCCACAGCACAAATGGCTTGTTCCTCCCCACTGTATTCAGGACATTGGCCATCCCTAAACAAAATGTAAATCAATTAGGGGGGGAAGGGGGGAGAAAATGAAAAAGCATGTCAAGGTGGAAATCATGCAAGTGGCCTTAAGTAACTTAGGCTGATAGCAATCATTAACCATAATAACATCAGATCACTGAGTATCTCACAGCTGCAGGATGCGGTATTTTCTCTCTTCTTTTTTTTCCTCATTGCAGGATAATAGATGTGGTATTAGGCTTCTATGATTAGTGACGCATATTAGGAAGATACTTAAAAATTTATTGCATGTAGATCGACCAAAAGGATGTATGCATAAAATGGGTCATGCTCATAAGAAAAATCATAGCATCCAGAGGCAACATGCAACAAGTATCAGTCAGATTTAAATAACAATTAGATAGTAGAATGGTTGGAAAATTGTGAAATTACTGATAACAATTCCAATAAATCTCACCACTTATCAAAACGCCAAAGAAACAGAGAGTTATCTACTGATGCCCATGCCCTGCGTATCTCTGGAAATATTCCACATAAAGCAGTTCCTTCTCCACCAGCTGCATTATATCTTTCAATGAGTACAGGAGGCAACTCCCGAGTATCCACCACTTCAACCAAAGGAGGCCACTGTAATGGAATTAAACAACATTATAATGTGATTGGAGAGAAAAAAATCGATGTCTAACCATCCAAGATTTCCCCCAATTGTACGTAAACAGAAACAAACAGCAACTATATAATGATACTGAATGTAGTTAAGATAAATTGATTTCCACGGAAGAGAGATTATATCCTCAGATTCAGAGGTTAAGATTATCAGCTCCTTTAAATTAAGCAAAAGTTTTCTCAGCAGTAGAGCACATCAATATCCCTCTATTTGTGCAGTACTTTGGTGAAAGGACACAAAAGGTATTAACCAAACTTTAAGCCTCTTGGAAAATTAAAATCCACTTTTTTTGCTGGATTCAAACCAAATACAATTACCTTAGAAAAACCCAGTGTTGGGACGTGTTATTCTAATTCATTGTGCTCTTTTGCAAGTCAACCATCAACATGACCCCCTTTCTCACCTGTAATCATCCTAACCTAGCAGAAGGCAAAGGTGAAAAACCAATTTTGCACAGACACAGACACGAGACACAAAAAGGACACACCAACACATTAATTTCTTAAAAAACTGGCCATGGACACAACAAGGGCTTGTCAGTGACTAACAAAATAATTTCCATAATTTATGTGTTCATGATGTTTGTGTACAAAAATCATTCTATTCCTCCTAAATTAACTTTTTCTTCTTCTCTCTTCTCTCCTCCTCCTTGTATCAAAACTCTCATTTTATCACCCCTATATTTCAAAAATGAAAATAAAAATTAAAAAAGTCCTTTTTTTAAAAAGAACATATTTGAAAGTTTATTTTATTTTTTCTTTATAATAATGTTCTCTCTATATTAAGACAGCTATGTCATGTCAGCTAATCGCCTGCCATGATCTGAAATAATAAATAAATATATATCAATATATAAAATTTGAAAATTCGGACACATGAGGGGTGTCCAAACATGTAGAGGGATGTCTAACATGGTGTATAACACGAACAAGGCTCCCTTAAAAACTACATTTGCTGCGTAGTGAAAGAAAAAACAACAAGAGAGTTTCATCCCACTAGAAAATATCAAATTCGAAATTATTTTTTGCACTGAGCCTATAAAATAACACATCACACAAATGGTGGGACTCCCATTACAACACAAAACAGGAAATTTTTTATTACGTCTCACTTGAGTAGGAAACAATTCAAGCAATAATCATGAACCTTATTACGAATGGGAGAAGTATTACACTGACAGAAAGCAGGAATGTAAACCAAATCAGAGTTAGAAATTCTTACTCAGCAAGCTGAAAACAGATTTGGTTCAGGCACATGCATCAAAAGAAAAATAATATTTTACGATTTGTTTGTTACAGAATCATATTTTTAGACAAGAACTCTAATGCACATAAAAAGATACCACCTATAATAACAGAAAGATTTTTCATTATAATTACAAATAGACATATTAGTTGTGAAAATTACTTATATTCCATTTCTACTTTCTAAAGCATTGCACATGTCTCAAATCCCAAAAGATCTTAGCAACACAGCAAATTCTGGAATTGGTGCACCATGCTGTTACAGGTATATATAAGCCTTGCACACATAATTAATAAAAAAAAATCACTGAAACACTACTATTTCTAGAGGAGGAGTAGTTTACATCACCATCTCATGAAAGAACATAGAGGACTCAAGATGACCTACAAAAAATATATTTAAATTACCAAAAAATGGAACTCATGAAGGCTCATCCTAGAAATATAATAAACAAATAAGGACATCATACATGTTCGGTAGCAAAGCCAACAAGCCTATCTGGAGGTATCTAGATATTATAGAATGTTTCTATTTTGCCAAAGTGATTATACATAATTCATACCCATACTAATGTTTTATATAAAACTAACAAAGTTTCATCAAACATGCCTATTGTCTATGGCAGTATACTGGCAGCAGCAATAGAGTTGATGATGAAAATCTCAGATCAAATGCTTCAAGAGTCAAAATGGATAAAGAATACCCCCCCCCCCCCCAAAAAAAAAAAAAAGGATAAAGAACTTCAATGCTTTCTTTCTTAAGTGGGCAAAAGAGGAGGGAGACATTAAGCGAAAACCATCCGGATGAATACCAAAACTTTATTAAATCACAACAATCTTCTTGAATAAAAGATTTAGAAGAAACAGATTTACTATGAACCAACAAAGGAGATAGTTTTGTTAGCATGTACATATGGAATCAACTATGCCATGATCTTTTTCATAACTTCTTTCACTACAATTGTTCTTATTTTTCGCAAAAAAAAAACAAAAAACCAAAAAACCAAAAAACCAAAAAAAACCAAAAACCAAAAAAAACAAAAACAAAAACAAAAACAAAACAAAACAAAACATATAATTCTTATCCGTAGCAGTGTTACCAAGGACTTTCAAGTTTGAATTTTTTTTGTGCCAATTTTCATTAAATAATTGGTCAAAAAAGTCCTCCACCTTTTCTTACTCCTCCTCTTTTACTAATATTCTCTAGTCCTCACCTTTAATACACTTAACATGGTTTAAGTCTCATACTTTCTTTCCCTTATTCTAGCAAGTTTATATATATATACACGCAGAAATGATCAAGTCATATATATATACTAGTCATAGGGCACACGCTATGCGTGTGGGTAGACAAAGAGATAAATAATAATTTATAAAAATTAAATAAAAATGATTTACTATCAATATTTTGAATTTAAAAAAGTGTTTCTTAAGAGATTAGAGAAAGAAATCAAATAGAGTACTTATAAAAGCAGTGGGTGATGTGAAAATTACATAGATATTTTTTTATTTTATTTTTATTAATATATCATTTTGAATAAGGACAACTATTATTTTTATAGAAGGTAATTTGAAAAATAAATTTGAGCGCACTAACAATGGCGTTGGCTTTATATATTAGTTCATAATTATTATGAGTTTGTACAATATTTCAATGTGCATGATAATTTTTGTGGAAAAAATATTTCAAATAGGACAGTGAAGGATTATAGACATTTGCCTTTTTACCTTTGATTTCCATTTTTTATTTATAAACTATAGTTCATAATAATCATGAGTTTGTATAGTATTTCCGTACGCGATAATTTTTGTGGAAAAAAAATAATTCAGTATTGACCAATAAGGTGAACAATATAAGGAAGGGCCCTAAGTGAAACGAACCCATCAATGACTAAAATTTTTACTGTCATTTGCAGACTTAATTTTTTCTTTGACCCACATGGGTATTATGATAACCCAACTTCAATTCACTATCTTGAGCATGCCATGGGGTGAATTGTCATGGCCAAATATCGAGTTCTTAAAATTTATAAGCTGCAAAAGATTGACAACTTTAACAACTTTTATTATTGCAGCCTCCAAAAAGATTAACCAGAGAAATAGCCAATGAGTTATATAACTTATATTGCCACACTGATAACCATATTTTTCTTTCACAAATAGATTTTCCTTCAAATTTTATAATAAAAAAAGGAGAGAAGGTAAGTATGATTTTCCTCCATAGTTACATTAAATGGATTATTACATAAAGTGCCACCAACTCAACACCGATGTCTTGAAACAAAGTTTCCAACTGCATGTGCTCACGGTGGATTCACCATTTCAGAAGAAAATTGTGCTCTAATGTTGTTCGTTGCATTTAGGCGACAAGAAGAAATTTTCTGGATTTGATCCATTGTTCATGATGAAGTGAGAATCAGAGGCTTGAAAGTTTGGAATATTTAAAAGTTTTAGACCAAATTCGGCTTTTGAAATTACAAAATGAGTTACTTAGAAAAAATGTAAGGATTTGCATGCTTGATCTGTGATATTCGAAATTCTTAACTTTGTGTAGAGAAAATGATGGAGTAAGTCTCAATTACAAATGATTTAGTTTAGCCTACAATTTATAGACTATATGACGAACATGAAACAAAAGGGGTAAGAAGATAAAGAGTTTCTTTTATTTTCTTAAAATCCCAATGAACTCTTTGGTATTAACAATATTGAGGACATTATAAGCCCATGCATGAATCTAGAAGATATTTAGATTATTGATGAATGTACATCATCAATGAAGTAATTATTGACTTTCAATTATTAGTTAATTAAGATAACTAAGATATAATTGGTGTTTATTTGAAAAATAAAATGTAAAACTGACTTTAATATTTTATATGAGGGTAAAAGAGTTAATCAAAAGTTTTCCAGCTTAACACACTTTTAGAAGTAGTATAGATATACAGAAATGATCAAGTCAGCATATGCTTATATAAGTTTATATAAGCATGAAGCCCATAATTATTGTAGGATACATATTTTGAAAAACTGACCATTGGATTAGATACTATACTTGTGCACGTCATGCCAAAAATTACAGTGATCCAACAGTCAATTTCTCGGAAATGTCACTAAGAAAAACTGTAACAGTTTTCAGCGGTCACAGTTTTTTATAGCTATATTTTGAAATTTTGACATTGGATCACTGTGATTTTTGACATACATGACATTCATAATTATAGTATCTAATCCAACGGTCAATTTTTCAAAATATACATCCCACAATTATCTGCGGGCTTCATGCTTACATAAGATATTCAAGCATATGCTCACTAGATCGGGACTATATATGTATATATAGCCTTATCAAACCAGCATCTCTAGCCTTATCAACCAGCATCCCCAAAACATCTACCACCAAAGTAAACAAAAAAGGGGACAGTGGATCACCTTGCCTAAAACCAGTAGACACCTTAAAATTCTCACCAAGTTTACCATTAACTATAACTGACATATTAACCAATGAGAGACACCCAACAATTCACTTCCTCCACCTAGTACCAAATCTTTTTCTCTCCATAACAAAATCAAGAAACTCCCATTCCACATGATCATAGTTTTTTCAAGATCATCATTGAACAACAATCCCTCTTTCTTCTTAGACCGATAATCATCAACCGCTTCATTAGCAATTAAGACAACATCGAGAATCTGTTGAGTGAACTTGAAAAACTCCACCTATACCAACATCAAGAATCCTCATTTTCCCAAATATAAGTGAATTTGAAAAACTCCACCAGTACCATGCTTAGTGTCTTATATTTTTACCATAGCCGGTCCCAAGCCCGGATAAAAGAGGAGGGTTGTGTAGGTAGATGACCAATGTAGAACTTATAGTAAAACATTATGAACATGAATCCAAATAAGAAACGAGTTGGGGTATTCCCTACTAGTGATGCGCTATGTCGGATTTCGGGTGTAGTTAAAAATGAGCAAGGGCTAGCTAAGATGTTCCCTCAAAGCAATGTGTTGCATCAATCCCCGAATGCAGTGAGAAATAGGTAAGGATTCTTACACTTAATAGGTT
>JAESVK010000335.1:503886-563874 GCA_017140935.1 Hamamelis virginiana | reverse complement strand
TTTTTTTTTTTTTTTTTCTATTTTCAGTTTGCAGTTGTAAGTAGGACAACTTGTCCTCTTTCTTTCATTAATAAATTGTTGCTTATCCCAAAAAAAAAAAAAAATTGGGAAAATTTTGCAATTGTGCCCAATATAACTTGTTATACACTTATACAGGATAAGAGTTATATGTTTTTCAGCATCAAGTGGATAGAAAAATTCGTGCATATTTGGGTATCAGTATTGCAAGTTAAACAAAAGTGGCCTATACTTTTGAGCGCCGCTCTTAGAAGTTAGAAGCAAAGGCAATTTTGGCACAGAGTCTTTTAGGCAAATTCCCAGTATCAAGTCAAATTTTGTTTAGCATGAAAAATTTAGGCACCGTTTGGATTTGTTTTTTATAAGTACTTATTTGCTTTTTTAAAAATTTGCAATATATAATTTCTTAGAAAAATTTTAAAAAAGCAAATAAATACTTATAAAAAAACAAATCCAAACGGTGCCTTAGCAAATCTTTAAAACTACTCTTAATAATTGACAAATTCATAATCCAGATTCTTGTATGGTTAAGCACTACATTTTAAATGGCTTGAGTCATTGTGGGGAAAAAATGCAGAATTAATGCCATTGGCTTGACAAACAAGAGAAAAGTTTCCAATACTATCAAAATCGAAGGTACTTGTTAGGGGTAGTAGTGGTACTTTTTGAGAAATTTTATGCAGCAACTTTATCCAGAGAGAGGATTGTTTGAGGTGGAGGTTAACTTCTAATGGAAAGTTCTTGGTTTGTGAGTACTAATAAACTTCCAAGGGGTGCTAAGAATGGTGATTCCTTGGCAAAAAGGATGGGGGGGTTCTTGTATCCTATCCAAAGTTTAAATTCTTTAAATGGAATGCTACTAGAAACAAATGGCTAAATGTTGACATCTCATTAGTAGGGGTTGGAAGGATTCCAAATTTCTGTTGCGTGCATAAAAGAAGTGATGACACAGGGTACCATCTTTTTCTTCACTACTTCATTACAAAAGAGCTTTAAGATGTTCACGTCCATTTGTTGGGTATGAATTGGGTAATACCAGTGAGAATCAAAGAGCTCTTTCAAGCAAGGTGATTTGGGACTGGAAGAAAAATTGCAAAACTATTTGGAAGGCCACACCCCTTTGTCTCCTTTTGTGTGTTTACAACGATAGAATAGCAGAATTTTTCCAAGTGAGAAGTTCTTGCTGGGAAAACTTAATAAATAAATAAATCCTCAAATTGCTTTCCTTTGGTGCTCTCAGAATTTTTCAAAGGATACCATATCTTTGTAAAATTTAGCTCTTTGTGAAATTTCTTTCATAGCATACTTATATCCCTCATGTGTACTGGGTCAAGGCCTTTTTTCCTTCTAAACACTTTACTGTTCATCAAAAAAGAAAACTGCTTTCAACTTGTGCAAGAAGTCAAGGCAAATTGACATAATGTGTTTTAGGAAATTTTCCCATTTTTAAACCACATCTCGCATTCCATGTTTCATTTTTTTGAAACTTCTTTTTTCAACATTCATGGAATTCTTAAGCTAAAACTATCGCATTGTTCAACACTACCATGAATTGTACCCATGAACACATCATACTCGGCTACGCCATTCAAATCTATCAAGAGCCATATTATCCGTTAGATCCCTGACGCGCTCATTTCTCACCACTTTTAACACTTTATTTATGGCCTTCCTTCTGTCTTTTTAAGACTTTTGACTTGAATCAAGTCACTCTTTCATACTGTTGCATTTCTAAGTCTTGGTTGCAAATGACCAAACCAATTTAGACAATTTTTCAAAGTCTTGTCCTCAATTGGAGCCACTCCTACCTTCTTACGAATGCATTCATTTCTTATTTTATCTTTCCTTCTATTACCACTTATCCAGTTTAGCATCCGCATTTCAGCTACACTCATTTTCCGGATATTGTTTCTTAATTGCTCAACATTTACTACCATAAAGCATAGTTGGTCTTATAACGGTCTTGTAAAATTTTCATTTAACTTGATAGATATCCTACAGTCACACAATACTCTCTAGAAGCACTTCTCCAATTCATCCACCTCACTCTAATTCTATGGATAACATCCTCATCAATCTCTCCATCCTTACGGATAATTGATCCAAGATATCAAAAATGGTCATTTTTAGATATCTCTTCTCCATCAATTTGCACCATGCCCTCATATTTGTTCCTAATTTGACTAAACTTATATTCCATATATTCTACTTTAGTTCTACTTAACCTAAAACCTTTACCTTCTAAAGTGCCTCTCCATAATTCTAACCCAGAATTAACTTATACTCCAATTTCATCAACTAATCCTATATCGAGATAACAGACACCATGGAAAATCTTCTTGAAATGGCCAATCAATTCGTCCACAACCAAAACCAAATAAAATAATGTCTTGATGTAAGCCTATCATGATTGAGAATTCACTTGTCTCTCCTTGTGTCATTCTAACACTAATTACAACTCCATCATAAATGTCTTTGATTACATCAACATATTTAATAGATAAATTATTCCCCAGGGATCCTATCATAGGCTTTTTCTATGTCAATGAACATTATACAAAGGTCTTTTCTCTCGTTTCTATACTTTTCCATCAATTGCCAATATGAAAAAAAATGGCCTCCATGATTGATCTTCCTAGCATGAAACTGAATTGCTTTTTTGACATTGTTGTTTGGAATCTTGATCTTTGTTCATTGTTGTTTACACCATAAAATAACTGGCCAATGAAAAAATGCCTTGTAACCAATTAAATAATGAGTTTAATTGGCTAAATGGCTTACCAATTAATGAAGGACACATGTCCAAGTCAGTTTTTAGGTGAATAATCTAGAGAAAACCAGAATTCTCTCAAAAAACCGTAAAAAACTGCTTTGGCGGTTACTTTTTGAACATTTAAGCATGTTTTAAATATATTTTCATCAAAGAATGCAACAAGTAACTACTAATAACTGTTGTAGCAGTTACTTTTTATATACTAAATATGTTTTAATTGTTCTTTATAAGAGAATGCAGCAAATAACCGCCAAAGGTGGTTATTTTTTGAATATTTAAACAATGTTTTGGTAGTTTTTTATAAGAGAATGATAGATTTTCGTTCTCAAACATTTAAAATCAGTCTGCAGCAGTTATTCAAGTCAGAAAATAGATTTTTACAGAAAAGTGAAAGTTCCAAATTGGGTTGAAGACGGATAGTCAAAAACTTCAAACCAATCATTATGCAGTAAAACTCCATCACAGCAGTACACATAGACTCCAAACATGATGCAGGAGCACTTGACACTTGTCAACACCTCATTTGATACGAATTGAAGGTAGTTACCTCTCAACTCTATAAATAGAGGAAGGACTCTCCATGTAGAGGGTTCCACAACCACACAAGACTCACGTCTTTATGCTTATCTTTATTTTTTCTCTTCTCATCTCAATGTATCATTTAACTTAGGACTTTTTTCCTCACCCCATACTCTGTATTTCGTCTAAGATCTCTCTCCCTTATCCCTCTATCATTTTCTTCTAAGATCTCTCTCTCTCTCTTCTATCATTTTCTGTCTGACTGCTTCAAAGGACTTTAACAGAAGTGTATTCTTACTGTACCAGAAAATGGTGGTAATAATATAATTATGTGGTTTCTTAAAATCATTTTATCTATTGTTCTACTTGCTACATTTCAAGTTATTTGAACTATTTTGCCTTATACTATTAATTAAAAGTCCTCTTCATTGAGGCAAAGCCGAATTATCACAATTGCCTGATTTATTATTTTTTGGCTCGATCATCTTTGAACCAATTTTATACCTTGAAACGGTGCAAGGTCAACCTTTCTGGCATGCCCCCCACTTTGAACTGTACGTGTGCAGTTGCCATGTTAAAGATTTCTTGAGTGAACAATTGTTCAATCACTCTTTCTCATAGTTTCCTCGTATGTCTCATGAGCTCAATGCCATGGTAGTTAGTGTAGCTTTGAATATCATCTTTGTTCTTGTATAACACATCATAATCTATAGGAGAATTTCCAGCCACTGTAATCATATAGACACCTCCTAGATTTGGAAGAACAAGAATGTGATTCTCTCCTATAAATCTTATTTACATATTCTACCAGAATATAATCTAATCAAAGGTTTAGCACAACCAAAGTATAACTCAGTTCATGTTTAACCATTTTCCCTCCCATTATAACATACTAGTTCAAGCAAACAAGTTATTTATACAGTGTAATTCCTTAGTGCTCCATTTGGTAGTTGAAAAAATATAGGAAATTTCCACATTAAATGTGACGCAAGAAAACAAAAACCTCCACTCAATTGACCACATCACAACTATTTTGCTTCCTTTAGTCAAAGTCCTCATTTTTCGGAAACCTAACAGCATAAAACACAAGATGCAAAATTCATCTACTTTTCTTTCCCCACTTTTCTCAGCAACCAAACAAAGCACCATAAGAAGATAAAGTTTCACAAATTTTTTAAAATGCAATGAGGCTGAGGAAAGTACCTCTCTGGGATGAGTTGAATATGGATGACTCGCGTATCTCGAAGCTTCTAGGGCTTCTTCTAAATCAAGCTGAGACGCAACATCCCGAGCAATGCGGTCGCTCACGACAAGACCGGCGTTCGTCACATCACGCAGTACAATCTCGTCTTCCCACGACATCTTCGACGCCAGAGGCTGCAAAACCCTAGAGTCAAACTAGAGATTGAAGAGGAATTCAAAACCTTCTATGGCAAGAAATTGAAACCCTAAAGACGACAGAGAATTTGTAGAATTTTTGCATTGAGGAGGGAAATTCAAAAGAGAATGAGAGAGGATGTGTTCTGGAGGAAGTGAAGAATTGGAGCTCGTGTAGGGTTTTTTGGAGGGTTTAGAGAAGTGGCGGGCAAATATCGCAGGGGTTTAAAAACCGGGGGACCTGGAGAGAGAGTTAACCGGGTTTTTTTTTTTTTTTTTAATGCGGGCATTGCAACCCCAAACTTCTCTTTCAACACCCCAAAATTTTGAAAGCCTAAAATATTCGTGAGCAATTTGACTAAAAATGACATAATAATTTTTAAAAAGTCAAGTAAATCCGTTAAGAGTTTCTTTCAACACCCAAAAAAAAAAAAAAAAAAACTCATTTTTAAAACCCTACTTCTCCCTGTTCTCACTTTCTTCTTTCTCATACCCATCTTCTATCTTTCCTTTAACCCTTTTTCATACCCTATTTTATCAAATCTCATATATATTAACATCATTGTGGTATTTATCCAAATATTTGGGTGTTTATCACTGTAGAATGGAGCTGCAAAAAGATCTGAGTTGTGGAAAGTGCACTTTTTAAGCTTCTCTGCATTAATTTTTTCCCAAAATCACGCTTCGTTCGGTCGTTCATAGTGCCAAACATTCTCAAAATGTTTGATGAATCTAACCGAACGTAATGAAAATGTTCGGTGGTTACCCACTAAACATAGGCCCTTTGTTTGGTGAATACTCACCGAACAAAATGAATTTGTTCGTCCACTTTCAAATGAACAGTGTTAAAAAAAATTAGGTATAATTCTTCATGTTTTATATAATTTTTTTCAATTGTTCGGTTGAAAAAATAGGAACAAATTTATATTGTTCGATGGGAACCACAGAACATAACCGAACAATATAAATTTGTTCATCTTCTTTCAACTGAACAATGTTTTAAAAAAAAAAATTTATATAGAACACGAAGAATTATACATAATTTTTTTTAACAATGTTCGGTTTAAAGTAGACGAACAAATTCATTTTATTCGGCGAGTATCCACTAAACAGAGGGCCTATGTTTGGTAGGTAACCACTGAACATTTTCATTACGTTCGATTGAATTTCACCGAACATTTTGAAAATGTTTGGCACTGTGAACTACCGAACGAGGCGCTATTTTTGGGGGAAAAAAGAAGAAGCAAAGAAGCTCAAAAAACATACTTCCTACAACTCAGATCTTCTTGTAGCTCCATTCTTTGCTTCTCTTACCCACCGTAATGATAAAACTTAAACGAGAAAGAGGGAGACTCACCATTCACAGATGAAGAAACCGTCAGAGAAGAATATGTCACCGGTGAATATGCCGCGCTGAGTGAAATGCTGATGAGAAATGGACGAAGTGCCCTAGTTCTCCATCTTCTCTTTCTCTATTGCGTTTGAGAGATTGGGTATTAGGGTGTGGAAATAAGTCCTATTGCAAATAAATTGCGGTTGGGGGTATTTTAGAAAATTAATGGGGTTTAGTTAATAAATATTGGGGTGTAGAAAACAATTGGGGTATGGAAAGAGAAGATTGGGGTTGCAATAACCACAGTTTTTTTTGGGGGGGGATTTTGCTTGGCGGGTACAGCTCTGGTGAACCTAGGGGTGTAAACAGCCAGTTTAAAAGCATAAAATTAGCCAACCCAATTCTAATGACCCACTAAAATTTTAACCCAAGCCAATCAATCAATTGCAAAAGTCAACCCAAACCACACGGTTTGAGCGGTTTTCTAGTCTAAAAAAATTAAAATTGGACTAATTTTTGGGATTTTAACTTGGCAAAAATAGCAAATATGTTTTTTTAAGTTATCAGATGGTTTTGTGATACACTTCTAAAAGCGATCAAGAACTATATTAGCATGTTCAATCAAGAGAATTAAATGAAATGAGTGGAAAGATAATTGAATTTTTGTATCAAATGACATTTTTCTCATTTAGGAAATAACTCTGGTGGCAGTTTTAATAAATAAGAATAATCTTATTTGCCATAGATATGTGCAGCTAGTGAATTCAAATTCAAAACATAAAACAAAGCCTACTGTATGGTTATAAACGGTCCGATTTGGAATAATAAAATGAGCCAACCCAATTCAAATGGCCCATTAAAATTCTAACTAACCCAAATCAACCCATTGTAAAAGCCAACTCAGGCCAATCTGTGAAAACTGCCTGGTTTGGGTTGGTTTGGCGGTTTGGCCAGGTTTTTTTTCAGCCCTAGGTCAACCAATTGTTGCTCAAGTGATGTGACTGTTGTGTAACTTTTAATTGTTTGATATTTTGTCACATAAGTCTGTAAACACCCCATTTTTTACTTATAGAATGTAAGTCATTATTTCATAACATATTGGTCGAGAATGACTAATTAGTTTTGGAGGATTAGGCCTTGAAACCCTAGTTTCTCATAATACATTTTTCCTTTTGAGTCGGAATCAAGTGATTCCTTTTGCAATAGGTTTTTAGAGAGTGTAAGAATGTCCATGTTAAATTTCATGTCATTCTGATCGAAGCTTGACAGGTAATAAGAACATTTGCAATTTCAATGGTAGAATTATTATTTTTCTCATATAATTTCTTAATGACCTCCGAATTTATATCAGTTTGTTTCATTGAGTTTGTATGGACATAGAGAGTCTAGTTAGATAATTGGTTCAAGCATGACATGGTTCGAGTACAATTTGGTTCATAATGGTTCATAGTGGTCAATTTACCATTCATAGGGTTTTAACCTAATTTGATCATGGTCAACCCATTTTTCTAAAATTAATGTTTTCAAAATCTTAAAATGTTTTCAAAATGGTTTTCAAAATATGTTTCATGAAGATGCATTTTCGATTTAAAGTCAATCGGTTAGTCAATTTCAAAAGCATAATTTGAGTTGAAATGACTCATAATAGCTAAACCGACTTAGTTAACTTAACTCTTTGACCTTGGTCAATGATTTTTGAACTCAAACCCTTCTAGAAACATAGAGAATTACGTCATGAACGTTTTGGATTTTGAATCATCGAATTTGGACTAAAAATGGAGAAAATACACTCAAAAGAAGTTGAGAAGGTCCAAAATAACTCGGAATCCTGGAAATTGGGGATTTTTTAGCAAAGTATTATGATGGTCGTCCAAGCTCTGGATGGTCACTCTCTGGGTTCTCCTAGTTTGACACAATTTCGAGTTCTTGCGATTTTGGGGTCTTTTCTCCGACTTTTTTCACTTTGTTTCACCTAATCTGATTACTAGGATCCTTGGAAGACTCAATGTGAGCCATAGGATCATTATGATCAAATTAAACCTTGGCCATTCATGCTTGACCCAAAAATCTATAAATAAGACCATTAGCTTAGGGTTTTAGAAGAGGAACATAAGAGAGAAAAATTCTAGAGTACTTTTGGAAGTTTGCATGAGGATGAGGCTAAATGAATAATTCTAGCAACTTTGAAAGTTAAGTAGTTCTTGCCTTCATCTTCCTTTTTAATTATGTGTTAGTATAAAAGCATGCTAGGGTTTTAATTTATGTATTACAGTGTTCTTCTCCTCCTCCTTCTTCATATTCTTCTTCTCTTCTTAGAGTTAAGAAGCATGCTTTAGAAAGCATGTTATGGTTTGCATGAATGCATGTTAGGGTTTGCATGAATGCATGTTAGGATTAGTAATGCATGGTTAGAATTAGGGTTTGCATGTAGTATGCATATTAGGCTAGGGTTTATTATTTTATGTGATTAGTATGTATGGTAGGGTTATTTTATGTTAGTAAGCATTCTTATTACATATGAATGCATGTTAGCATGTTAGAAAGCATGATAGGGTTTCTTATTTAATGTCTCGAATAGTATGCATGATTAGGATTTATTCTAGCATGATAAGAATGGGTTTTATTTTCTGTTTTTTAGCATTCATGTTAGGATTTGCTTCTCGACTTCTCAAAGCCAGGATTAACTATTAGGGTTTCTGCTTTTCTCTCTCCCTCACCTCCCCTCCAACTTGTTATGGTTTTCTCTCTCCCTCGTCTCGCTGCAAATAGCTAGGGTTCTCACATCTTCCGTTTGTTTCTTTCATTCTTCAATGAAAACCATTTATACCTTTGACCAAAAAATAATAAAGTTACTAGAATCTTTCTAAATATCAATTACAAGTTTGAAGTATCATGCGTGAATGTTTAAAGTTTGTAAAATGTTAAATTTTTCATATTTTGCTTAGTTGGATTGATACATAATATGTGTATCGTTATAAAGCTTTTACAAATGCTTGTATTGATCCAAGTATTTGTTGTATTGATACAGCTTGATGTAGTGAAGTCTAAAAAACTGATTAAAAATATTTGGATCGATACAGCCTTTATGTAACGCCCCAACCTAACATCCGTATCGACCATTCCGGATAGGTCAACATGTGTTAAGATAGAGGTACAACATGTCCTGCTCATTCATATATCCTCACGAGAGCCATTAAATATATATAAATTTAACAATATGAAATGCTATGTTCATTCAAATGTCCCAAACTCCTTATATATTAATAATAAATCAAATTATAATAATACCAATATCCCTGGCAAATAGGTTATGTCATGAACAAAGACAAATCCCAATAATCAAGAAAATAGAAATAATACACATCTCAAGGACATGCAAATACTAATGCAAAATCTACCATGAAACTATCCAACAGCCCTCAAACTGAGTTTTGTTCCAAGCCAATAATGTACCCTAAGCCAACCTGTAATTTGCTGCATAAAAGCAGGGGTAAGCTTCAACTTGCTCAGTAGGAATAAGGTAACCTCTACCAATAACAATAATACAGTGATACATAGAATATTTTAAATAAACGGAATTTCCATAACATTTATAAAACAATAAGTAAAGAGGTTATAAACCTGTGTGGTCATTCAGTGAAAAACATATATCAAGTAGTTTATATCCAGTTCATAAATTAATATGAGAAAAGGTGTGGGTTTATCTCAATTTATAAACACCGGATAATATCCATCATTTCGAAGACCAGGCTCATAGAAAGTATATCAGGACATTGTTCTAAGCTAATAAGCCTCCGGCACAACGACAGCCGAAACCAACCTCCACTGGGTCTGACCTCTCGAGAGAAACCGATCAGTTACCTAGAGTGCCTGGCCAACGGTCGAATAAGAAAATATAATATCCCTGTATACCAACTAAGCCTTAACTATGCGAAACAGCATGAAAATAAAATCCATTGCCAAGCGGGCATGTAAAGCAGTAAGAATATATATTTAAATCAATTTCCAAAGCGTGCAGGTAAAGCTATAAATGAGTGGCATATCAAAGTATTGTTCCAAAATCATTTATAATCATCATCCAAAAACAGGAGTGAGGTAGATAAACCATATGCCATCATAATATGTAGAAAGCAGTTCTCAAGGCACATCATATTCAAGTATAAATACATTTTATGTCCTGGATAATGTATAACATTTCCATTTCAAAATATTCAATCTAAGCCAAAAATCAAGGGAACAGTGGTAAGAATATCTCAATGTCTTTCTTTTATATAGATATATCTAGGAAATTAGGTATATGAGCTTTAGACCAAGAGTTTCAGTTGTGTAAATATGAACAATTATCACTATATGCCTTTATCAAGTGTTTCCATATAACATGCATTAGGAAAGCCTGTCCCCCAGTTTATATATACAAATGATACCCAGTTCTAAGTAGCTTTCCAAAAAATATAAACAAATTCTCAAAACATTTCATTTCATTTCTGTGCCTTAGTTTCATTTCATAAACATGCCACACAAATCAATAGTTCTTAAACCAGTATATTCCATGTATCTATTTGATAAGTTATTAATCAGTAGGGTTCTCAAACATTTTTTAAGTCATAACATTCTCAAATATATTTAACATCCATATAGTTCTCAAAACAGTTGTAAAACAGACACGTTATCATTAATAGAAAAAAGTTATTTATTCCAACCTCAAAGCAACGGTGTTTCCAATCCTTGTGGCTCCACGAGCCTCCCAGTGCAATCCTTTATGCACCCAATGCAAGTGATCCTCCAAAGGACCCAAATCAAATATGAAAACAAACAATAGCGCAAGCAAGGGAGATCAAAAGATAGTACAAGAATCTACGATTCAATAGTAAAGCGACTTGCTAATAAAGACCGCTCACTCGAGACCTTAAGGACTCAAAACACCAAAATACCAAACCAAAGAATTTAAAACTTCTAAGACATATCCCCAAATGTGTTTAGATACCACACGTTGAATTCCATAGTCAAAGGCAAAGCGAATTTGAGAAAATAGGCAAAATAAGACAAAGTGCGCACACGAGGGGCAAACACGGTATTACCAAAATAACTCTCTCCAACAACATTTTGACAAAAAAACTTTCAAATTTAAAAACTAGACATCATAAGCTTTTCGAACATATAAAATACGCCCAAAACGGAGTTCGTATGCAAAAGATACACGCAAAAGAAGAAATCAAGAAAAATAGGCAAAACTGACCCATTACTGGGTATAAAACAAGCAGTACCGGTACTCATAATCCCTGATGCACATGTTCGAGCTGCCATGGCTGCTGCTCACCTTCCTCTTCCATCCAAACCTCTTCTAATCTCAAAATAAGCTTAAATCTATCAACCCAAGCTCAAAATAAGAATCAAAGAGTATGAATCCACCATAAACATTATTCAAACCCATCTTAAAACCTATATGCTATCCACGCATGTTTTAAAAACTCACACTTGCTTCAAATCAGTTTTTAGATCATAGATCAAACCTCCAACGGTTTTTTGAAACGCTACACCAAAGCAAAACCCAAAAGCAAGGAACCATAAGTACATAAACCCATCATGGACAAGCTTAGATCCAAATATAAACCCATGAACAAACCATTAAACCCACGGTTCTTCAATCCACAACAATCACACTACCAAACTCAACTCAAATCTTTTACAACCCACCGAAGTTTCTTAAATCATAAAATACACAAAGAAGAAGAAGGAAAAGAGATGGGGAAAGTGAACATGAAAACTTAAACTTACCTTTACAATAAGAAAAGAGGAATCCGGCAAGCTTTCCGGCGAAAATTTGGCGAGGATCCGGTGGCTGCTGCACTTCGAGCTCACGGCCTCCACCCATACTCTCTCTCTCTCTCTTGCTCAAAAATTGGTTTTTAATGAAATGAAATGGGGTAGCTACGATTTTATACAAAAAACAATGGGGATTCGTTTGGCATTACACAAAAACTTTTTAAGATAAATTTTGTTTATTTGCAAAGATCACCCCAACTTCATATATAATTTCTAAAATAAGTACTTTAAATTTTTTGAGTTATCACACCTTAGGTGTATCGATACAAGTTGTTAGCCCTAAGGTCAATTGCATTGACCACATTTTGATGATCAACAAACATTACTTTAGTTACTAATAAATTGTTAAGTGTTTTTGTCTCCATAGAATCAAAGCCATATCTTGTTAGAGCTCATCAACATATTTCAAGCTTCTCAAATTGTGCAAATATGTAAAGTCATTGAATCATGAAGCTTGTGGAGGACATCTTGAAGTCATTCCTTGAAGACCTTTGTTGTCAAGATGTTTAGGAAGCTTTTGTAAGGCAATTCATTTGATTAAAACTTTCATAGCTCAAGTCAAAAGATTTTCTCATATTGCATTAGCATTCATTACCTTAGAAAAATTGTAAAAATGCTCTTGAATGCTCAAGTTAACTACTTTGGATGTTTTAAGTTGAAATAGACTTAAGAATTTCAAGTTTTTAGCTTAGGAGCATGTCTAGTCGACTAAGCACTATTAACTAGTCGACTAACCATGGTCCAGAAGATAGAACTTTGGAAATTTCAAGTCTAGTTGACTAAACATATAGATTAGTCGACTAATGTGTCAATTAGTCGACTAAGCACTTGTGACTAGTCGACTAAAGACACTCCAGTGACCATGTTTGGAAATGCAGAAGAGCTAATCGACTAATCACCATAGTCTAGTCGACTAACCGTGCCCAAAAATTTTTACAAACTGATTTTAGCTGGTCTAGTCGACTAACCCATGTTGCCCAGTCAACTAACTGTGCCCAGGAACAAAATTTCTTTGAATTTTTAACTGACTAGTCGATTAATCCCACTTGCTTAGTCGACTAATGCTCCTGCAAATACAAAATGGCTCGTTCTATTTTGGGCATTTTGAGCATTAAATGAGGCCTGCTCTTTTCCCCTCCTCCAATGGCATTCAAGCTTGGTTCAAACGGCCATATGAGACCAAAAATGCTTATATAAAGAGGTTTGTCTCTCATTTATTATTATCAATCCAACCATAGTTATTATCATTCATTGCAAGCATTCATTGTTCAAAGTTTTCTCTACCAAACTCTTGAGCTATACTTGTTAATCATTTGAGAGGCTATTAGTTGTGCTTTATACTTGTGTGAATCAGCTTCTTGAAGCATTTATTGTACATACCAACCTTTGTGAGTTTGTATTAAGTGTTCTTTGTGAATACTTGGGGTGTTATTTGTGAGCACACTTGTGGGTTCTTTGTGAATCATTGAGATAGTTCTTTGTGAGCTAAGGTGAGAGTCTTCCACATGAGATAAAGAAGACTGTGTAAAGGTTTCTCTACCTTGAAGGAGTAATCCTTAGTGGATTGTGGGAATCCTTGAGCTGGGTGCTTAAGGCGAGGAGTAGATGGAGTCCGAACCTCGTTGAATCGCTGTGTTTGATCTCTCTTTCCCTTACTCTTATTTCAATTACTTGTTTATATATTTGCTTCAATTGCTTTGTAATTGAACATTAATTTTTTTTGGTAATATTTGCAATAGTTTGCCAAAAACCCTATTCACCCCCCATCTAGGGTTATATATTTGGGACAACACAAGTCGTGTTTTTCGAGCAAATTATTTTCCTACAAGTATTTGGATCGATACAATCTTCACTTGTATATATACAAGTCGAGTAAAATTGATTTGTTACGGTTTTCTTTGGAACTTTCTCATTTAAACACATCATGTTTAGGTCATACTCATACTTGATAATATAAATATTGTATTTTGGCCTAGCTAGAGTAAGCATAATAGTCTAAAGCTCATAGAGACCTTTTTCTCTCTTTTATATAGATCCAAAAATTGTACATTTCATACAATTCCTCAATCTTAAGAGGATTTGGACAATTGAATGATTGTTTTGGTGATTGATCTTTGATCTAGAGTGTTGAGAATTGATTGGATCCTATGAGAATTGGATTGGTGTCTTGAGGATTTGAGGTGACTTTGTTGGACTCTAAGGTGTTGCTGTGGCGTTTGACGATTTTTTTTTCCTTATAGCTAATCTAGAACCGATGAGAATAATCTAGAACTGATAGAGACCTTCTTCTCTCTTTTATCTAGATCAAAAAAATTGTACAATTCCTCAATCTCAAGAGGAGTTGGATAATTGAATGACTGTTTTGGTGATTGAACTTTGATCTAGAGCGAATCTAAAACCACATATTTGAGAATTAATTGGATCTTATGAGAATTGGATTGGTGTCTTGAGGATCTGAGGTGACTTTGGTGGACTCCAACGTGCTGTTGTGGTGATCGATTATTAGATGGTGGCAAGAAGAGTTTTAGCTTGTGGATTCAAGTCGGCATAACTTTGTTATATTTGTAATCGATCTTAATTCATAGTGCATACTTGATCTCCTATGATTTTTTCCTAATTTGGATTTTTCCATGTAATTTGATTTTTCGATTATTGTTAATCAAACTTGTTTGGATGAATTCACCAAGTTAAGCATGCATTTAATTAGTGAATTGATTATATGAAGGCTTGATCAAGATATTGATCTTCCACTATAGTGAGATACTTGAGTAAAACAATTTTTTCAAATATAATTTAATTATTCAAAGTGGACAATTATTTTGGAACAACTTAAAAGGGAAAGATGACCTATCTTTATGAAATTGAGAAAATAGTATTTTTGAAAGCTGTCTTTTATTTTTTTGAATACAAGTGTAATAAAGGATTTATTTATTTATTTTAATTTTTCTTTCTTTATGTGTTATGAAAAATTTCATATAAGAAATTGGGGAAGAAAAATGAAGACTTCGCTTTGCTGGAGTCAAGTCGATCCCTTAATGTATAATCCAATGGCTGAATTCAATTTATAGACAATCCAACGATTGAAGTCAAAACATATATATCAGTATTGTGATCTCCTAAATATAGATGTATATGAGTTTATTTATTTATTTATTTTTATTTCAACGGTTGAAATTTTTTATAAGTTGATTTTTAGCCGTTGAATAACACACTATGAGCAAATCCAGACTTAATGGGATTAGATTTTGGTTGAAATCCTCTCCGATATGAAAAATTAAAAGCAGTGCTAGTGATCCCATGCATTTTTTCCATATTTAATTTCCGTTTGACATGTTAAGTGCCGTGTCAGCAACATGAAAAAAGAAAAAGAAAAAACAGTGAAAACTTAGGCTGCGTTTGGATAAGCTAGTTTTTACTGTGTTTTTTTAGTTTTCACAGTCCTTTTTTATTAGCACAGTAAAAAAAAAAAAAGAAGAAAAACAATAGCAGCAGCACAGTAAAGAAGAAGAAGAAGAAGAGGAGGAGGAGGAGGAGGAACGGCTGCGGAGTGTCCTCCATCGTTAGGCGACTTCACCCTGCAATCTTCACAGCTTTTCTATCTTAAGTGACCAGAGAAGAAAACAAATTTGTTGGCGGTACATTGGCCTCCTTTGCGGCGGCGGAAAAGCCAACTTCTATTGTTACTCTTGCTTCGACTTCGTTGAAGCTTCATATCTGTGAGATTCCATTTCCACTTGTTTACACAAAAATTGGCCTTCGGTGTATGCGGGTGTGCCATAACTAGATGAGTTCAAAATCAGAGCCAATCTTTTTGACACCGGGCGCCGATTGATCAGAGGAAAGCCAAGAACAATCAAATTTATTTTCGACCGATCAATAAGCCACCTAAAAATCAAGGATGGATGAATGTATAACAGGCGATTGTGAAAGGGTTGGGGTTCTTCCCTTTATCAGGGTTCTTTTTGCCTATGACGGATCAATAGGACTTTAACAATAAAATTAAAGTGTATGATGTGAAGAATCAATAACTGAAAAGCAATTAAATTAAATGAAGGAGAACGAATTAATTTAAAAGCGATCTAAACTAGCAAGCTAATTTAATTAAAGAAAGAGCAGACTAATTTAATTAAAATAAGAGCAAGCTATTCTATGGAAATTGAAGCAAATTACCATTGAAAGAAGAATGATTACAACTAATAAACTGAAGAACAATTGCTGAAATTGAAATATTTAGAAGCTAGGTAAACTAGATAAAGAAAATAAACTGCATTAGTTTGGTGACGTTGAGGGGTGTTCTTGAAGCTTTCATGTCCAGTATTTATAGAAGAACTCTATGAGCTACTGGTCACCTTCTCTTCACGTTGCTTGCTGCTGAATTTTAGTGGTAGTGTTCCCTGTTTGGTGTTGCCACATCCCTTGAAATTAGGGAGAAGTTGCTACTTCACTTTGACTAAGTCTAATAACTGATTTGGTGGATATCTCATGAGTTTCTGCTGAAATGTTGCTGCTTTTTTGGTGCTAATCTGGTGCTAATCCAATCCAAGCACTTATGCTGACTCTGCTGATTTAGAATTCTGGTCCTTCATCCGTTCTTGGGCTTTGCTGCATTTGTATTTCATTTGGGCTGCTGTCTTTGTTGGACTTTGATAGCTTCCCTGTTGGTCTTCAATTTAATTTGCTGGATTTAATTCTTTGTGGCGAAATTAATTAAGCCCATTTAGAATTTGTCCAGCCCATTTACTTATGGTATAACACCACTTTGCCTTGACGGTGAAAAATCGCATATATTTCTCTTGCCGGCAATGATCACCTACCGGAAGAAGAAGAAGAATAAGTATGAAGATCGTCGAAGAAAAGGCAATTTGCAGCTGAAACCTAAAGGAGTCCTCGGCATTGCAGATCGTCTCGTCCAACAATGGTGATGCTTTAACACAAATCGGTGAAAAATCATATCGGCGGTCTTCTTCTTCCTCTCTCTCTTTCCCTCATTCTCTCTCTCTCATGACAGTAAAGATGAGAATGTGTGGATCCTTCATCAATAGTTTTTTTTTTTTTTTTTTATCTTTTTTATCTATCCAAATGTGACACTTTAAGCACGTGGCATTACACCTCATTTCCACATCTCATGGGAAATTTTAAACGGAATGAGGAAATAGAGATTTAGCATTTTTCAAAAATTAAAAAGAAAAAATAGAAAGGGAATTTAAATCCCGCCAAAATGTCTGTCCTTTCCGTTGTTCTATTCTGTAGAGAAGGCGACGGTTTGTTTTATACTTCGAGTCCGGGAACCACTCCTCTCTCCTGCCGCCATCGCCCCACACCATGGTTCTGGCCGGCGCTTTCAAAGCCTTCAAGTCCTCAGCTTTGCTTTCTTGGAAATCAGTAATCTCTCTCTCCCCTATATATATATATGTGCGCGCGCGCTGTGTTCACATTGGGCATACATGGATGTGTAGCATCAATTATATTAACCTCCCTCTTAATTCTCCTTCTCTCTCTCTTTATATATATGTATGTATGTGTTTGTCCTTGTATTGCAGACTGGTACGTTGCAGCAAACCCTAGCAGGATGTATAGAGAGGACCGGAAAGACTCTGCATTCGGGCAAGGTTGCGACGGTGACGATTTGGCCGGATCTTGCGGGAAAAGGGAGATACTTTGATTTTATTTCCAATTTTATTCCTGCGTCGATTGAATTCGTTGAAGAAATGCCTTTGTGCACTACACTCTGTAAAGATGGCTACAGGATTCGAACTGTTGAGCATTTGCTTTCAGCTTTGGAGGCTACAGGGGTCGATAATTGTCGGATCCAGATTGAAACCACTGAGTGTGAAGATCGAGCTGTTGAGGTTGGTTTGCATATATTTATATGGGGTCAGGTTCAATGGCCGCTTATTTTTACTCTCTTTTGCAAAACGTGGGAGTTGTATATTTTGATCCATAAATTCATATTTCTAAAATCGATAAATATGTCACAATTATTAATGAAGTAGCTCTTAATCTCTAATATTCTTGATGGCAGACATGCTGCTAATGAGAGGAACATGTAATCCAACTGTTGGTTTCTCAAAATACAACTCCCACGTTGGGTTACACAAAATGAGTGTAAAAATATGTTTGGTAAAAGAACACATGTTGTCATGGCAATATCTTGGAATTTCTCAAAAAGATTGGGAATTATTTGAACTGTTATCTGTATTCATTTATGTTTCTTGAATCATCAGTTGGTGATGAAATTTGGTTATACACACTTGATGAAAAAATGGGTTATTGTTCCTGATTTTTTTCTAAAGAAAATTTGGGAAAATTTATTGCAGCTTAATAATGTATGACATATGCTCCTGAACTTCTGGCGACTTGGTTTTATTGGGGAGTTGAAGTTGCACATATATGATACATGCCTATGTTCATTTTGTTCAGAGAAATATAAAGAATCAAATGATTGTGTTTAAACATAACATGGGAAGTCTAATAGTGCCAGTGATATACTGACGCAGGTTCCAATTTTAGATGGTTCAGCAAGGGAATGGGTGGAAGCAATAAAACAAGTTGGTTTAAAGGTGGCTGTGGATCAGGATGGCAACAGTTGTGAAAAGATGGCACCGTTTTTAAATGAACCCGTGTATGTCTGGAAGAACGATTGTTTCGTAGCTGCATTCCCTTCTCCAAAAGTTCACATCACTTACGGAATTGATTTTCCACAGGTACATTCCTTGCTGCATTAGCAATTTTGATTGTTTACAATTTAGAATATGAAAATTAGACAGTTTTGTTTTGCTTCTTCATAGTACTCTGTAATACTAATATTTAGTGAATCTTGTTGTGCTAAAGGAAGCTCTTAGTTGTTTTTCTCATCCTCATTAATGTTATCCTTGGCAGAGGGTAGCAAATTTTTTTTTTGATGTGCATAATAGGAATGGTCTTGTTGTTGTGCTAAAGAAAATACATAATAGGAGTGGTTTTCAGAGAATCTATGTGCTCCATCCAAATAGATATCTATATCATTACCTTTTCTTCTTGCTTCTTTGAGTGTGCATTAGAAAAATCTGCAATTAGTTGGTTAACTGCAAACTTGGACATTGTTAACGAAAGGAATCGGACAAATGACCTCAGCCGTCGATCCTCTCGGGAAAGGGAACACATCCCTTCGATCACGACCTTACCTAGCAAGGTCGCGGTCCTAGGACTCTCTTTCTCCCTAGAATGGTTGCACTTGCACCTTCCCCTTTACCGGATGGAGTCGAAAGGGACGCCAAGGAGGGCTCCACGACGGAGGTGTTCTCTCGACCTACCCCTTTAACAAGGTGGAGCGAAGGACGATCTCCACCGACCTTTCTGCTTACAGGCAAGGGCGACGAGATGCTGTCAGCATTCGTCTCCTTCCCTTTCTTCCTACGCTTACATAAATATATATGTACAAGTTATAAGAGGCTATGCAGCCTTTTACCAATACTAGGTCGAAATATGGGGGATTGGATTGGTGGTTGGGACAGAAGGTCTTCAAAGCGAAGGGACGCCCTCGTAAGGAGGCAGGGTCGCCCCTTCGACTTGGCCAGGTTAGCTTAGTGATCCAAGGTACGACACATGGGCAGTGCAATATACCCTCCCTCTCTCTTCATTTATTGACCTTCTGCCTCGGGTAGTGTGCACACCTGCAATGCGGGCTATGGCCGTCATTGCAGGGCCTAGGTCGAGCATTATTGTGTTAAGACCTAGGGCGGTGGCACCTGCTGTACAGAACCGGTCAAATCAAATGCCCATTTTCATGATTAGGAAATGGCAGAAAGCCAGGGCATCTATTTGGCTGCGCCCTGGCCTTTCTGTCAGTGATTTGACCCTTCTTGTACTCGCCGTCCTTCTCCTATAAAAGGGAGGGTGTTAATCTTATTAAATGCATCTCAACAACCGGGATAAGAGGGAAGAGGGGGACTTTATTGCTAGTGTTATTTCTGCGATCTTGCAGTCAAGGTCGCGTGGAATAACCCCTAGGTCGTATCTTGAAGTCGATCACCTTAACCTACTCTATTCCCCCTTTCCATTCACCCTCATCATCTAGAGCATACAGCTCCACGTGTTCGAGACCGTCATTTCACGGCAGTCCTCACGATTGCAAGGACCTATTCAGTTTCATTTGTAAACATTTTGGCGACTCCACTGGGGAGGTTGTAAGTGTAATGGCGGCTCGAACGCGCAGTAGCAATCGAATCGGTGCAGGCGGGGGCGCTGGCACTAATGGTGAAGAAATCGCCGACTCAGCGCACGCTAGTGCTCATCAATCCATTATTAATGAGATCATGGCAACGCTCACCCCCACCGTTACTGCCATGATGCAGGAGACTCAGGAAAAGGTGCTGCAAATCCTCCGGTCGCAGACCACGGCCCCCGAATCTAACGCCCCTCAGCTACGTGGGGGCGCGGATGCTACTAGAGGAGAGGGTGGAGCCTCACGACCGCGAGAAGGGGCTGGCTAGGCCGCAACACTTCCACCTACTGTAGAGGTGACTCCACCACCAGCAAACTCATTCATTATGAGGGAAGATCTCGAAACATTCATTATGAGGGACGATCTCGAAAGACTCTTGCAACAAGAGCATGCTAGGTTCTCTCGGCCCCTGCCACCAATACCCGATTGCGACCTACGTCCCCCTATCCCCTTGAGCTTACTAGCGCACCCTACCCTGTAGGGTACGTACCACCATTAAAATTCCCTATGTTCAACGGGAAGAAAGGAAACGCCAGAGAGCATGTGGTGCGCTTTCTTGACGCCCTAGGAGCCTATCGGTCGAATGAAGGTTTGAGACTTAGAGAATTTTCAAAATCTCTCACAGAAGGCGCCTACACCTGGTACTCAAACCTTGTGCTAGAATCAATGCCTACGTGGGACGCTATGGTCAGTACCTTCTATAAAAAATTCTTTTGGGTCGATGAGCGCGTGACCGCAATCACGCTCAGTCAAGAACGCCAAAACCAAGGTGAAGACTTGGTCGAATACGTCAAAAGGTTCCGAGAAAGGGCAATGGAATGCTACGACTCCATCACGGAAGAAGGATTGGTGAGCCTCTGTGTAGCGGGAATGAACACGGCTTATAGACTATACCTCGAAAATCTTCCCCTCTCCTCATTCTCTAAGTTGTACGAGGCGGCACGAAGAACAAGCAAGAGCGTTCTTCCCCCCGCCCAAAAGTTCGAATGGAAACGAGAGAAGAGGCCAGCCACTGCAGAGGCCGCGGCTGCAGAGCCGCAAAAGAGGGTCAAAGGAGGAAGAGGACAGAGGAAGGAGCCCACCGACCTTCCCCCCTTCCCCTGCGGAGCCAAGGAAGTCCTCTATCTCTTAGAACAATGGTGAAAGATGGGGCGATCTCATTGCCATCGGCCGACATCGAACCAACGACTAGCGACCGCACCTACCCTAACTTCTGCTCGTTTCACCAGCACACGCGACACCCGACGATGGACTGTTGGGCCTTGAGGAGAATTTTCGAAAGAAAAATGAAGGCTGGGGAGCTTGAAATAATGGCTCCAGCGACCGATGTGAACCACGTCCCATTTCCAACCCATAATAACGCGGGAGGTCAAGCCTACATGGCCTCTCACGCAGGTGAAACACATGAGGAGGGCGGGGTCGATCCGCTAGGAGAATATGATGGAGTCGCTGCATCCTTGCAACAAACTCCCAAGTTTAAATATTTCTACGATCAATTGGGCTTCGGCGAGATCGCCAGATTCGAGGCCTCCAGGGCTCTTGCTAAGGTCGCACACGAGCAGCACGAAGCAGCTTTCGCTGAAAGAGGATCGATCAGACGGAAGGTTAAGCTCCATGAGACATCGATCACCTTCTCTGATGAAGATATCGAGATGCCCTATCTCAATCATAACAGACCTTTGTTCTTGACGGCCTTCGTTAATGGGGTCGAACTGAGGCGTGCATTTGTTGACACGGGGTCGTCCATAAACATCGTGTCAATTTGTACTCTAGAGAAAGTAGGGGTATCCGTCGATAAAATAGTGAGGGTACCCATGAATGTGCTTGGATTCGCAACAGCTCATCACAAGACCCTCGGGTACGTAGATCTCGACTTACAAGTCGGGCTAATGAGAGGGAGCTCACGCTTTGAGGTTATCGATGTAAACACGAACTATCATGTCCTCCTAGGTCGACCTTGGCTGTACAAGTATAGAGTGGTGCCTTCCACCTTTCACCAGTGCGTGAAATGTCGATGAAAAGGTGGGGTCGTCAGAGTCCCAGCTTCGACCACCCCATTCGAACCCGAAGAAGCGCATCTGGCGGATGCAGAAAGATATGATGAACTGCCCCCCGAGGGAGAATCAGTCATCTCACTACCCAAGTCCCTCCGGTTACCGAAATGGGGGGAGGAGAATTCCGGGGGGCGAGCGGAGAAAGAAAGGGTCTGGGTGGAGAAAGGAGGTTCTGTCAAGAGGGTACAGTTGCCTAACGGCCACATTATTTACCGCTTATGACGGTGCGCCGGGGCGGCCTCGCCAGAGGCTGAGTTGCGCTCCAGACGTGTCGACCCGACAGAGGCAGACCCTTCGCCTGGCTCAACCACTTGCCCATCGCGCCCGAATGCCTCCAAGACGCGCCCAAGCCCCAAGAAGAAGAGTTAGAAAAGGTCGACCTCTCGGATGGTAGGTGCGACCCCAAACCAGTCTTCTTGAGCAGCAAACTCTCCTAAGACAAGAAAAATGATTTTCTATCTTTATTAAGGGATTTTCAGGATATCTTTGTGTGGGACTATTCCGAAATGCCCGGCCTAGACCCCAAGGTCGTATCCACAAGTTGGGAGTATCAAAAACGGCACGACCCATCAAACAGCCACCAAGGGTCTTTCGCCCAGAGCTTGAAACCCAGATTAAGTCCGAGATTGAGAAGTTGCTCAAGGCAGGTTTCATCAAGCTAATCCAGCATCCCACTTGGCTCGCAAACTACGTCCCGGTCAAAAAGAAGAATGGGCAAATCAGGTGTTGCGTTGACTTTCGTGACCTCAACAAGGCCTGTCCCAAAGACGATTTCCCCTTGCTAAATGTAGACACCCTCATAGATGCGACTGAGGGGCATGATATGTTCTCGTTCATGGATGGATTCAGTGGATACAACCAGATTCACATGGATGAAGACGACGCGACCTTAACAGCCTTCAGAACGCCCATGGGAAACTTTTACTACGTCGTGATGCCTTTCGGCCTTAAAAACGCAGGTGCGACCTACTAGAGGGCCATAACTGCGATCTTCCATGACATGATGCATGACATCTTGGAAGACTATGTGAACGACATAGTGGTAAAATCAAAACTCGAAAAAGACCATGTTGTCGATCTCAGAAGAGTTTTTGAAAGGTGCAGAAAATATAACTTAAAGATGAATCCATTAAAATGTGCCTTCGGGGTGTCGGCAGGCAAATTCTTGGGATTCTTAGTACACAGGCATGGGATCGACATCGACCCATCCAAAGCCAGGGCGATAAAGGAGATACGGCCTCCCACCTCACAGAAACAGCTAAAAAGCTTCCTCGGAAAGGTCTCGTACGTGAGACGGTTCATTCCCGCCCTCGCAGAGACTATTGCTCCCTTTTCCCCACTGTTAAAGAAGAAAACATTATTCCTCTGGACAACCGAACATCAAAGAGCTTTCGATAGAATCAAAGAAGCCTTAAGCTCGACTTCGACCATGATCTCTCAGCGACCCGGGATTCCACTCATCATGTATCTAACTTCCACGGAAAAGTCGATAGGTGCGCTCCTGGCCTAGGAGATAGAGGGGCAAGAACGACCGGTCTACTATGTGAGCCGCATCTTACGAGGAGCAAAGGTACGATACTCTAGGGTCAAAAAGCATTGCCTCGCCCTTGCGCTCGCATGCCAGAAATTCAGACATTATCTCCTGGCCCATCCGCTGCAGATCATCACTAAGTGCAACCCCATACGATTCCTGCTCACACGACCTGCCCTATCAGGAAGGATGGTTAGGTGGCTCCTCATGATGAGTGAATTTGAAATTTCTTGTGTCACCCCAAAAGCGATTAAAAGCCAGGCATTAGCAGACCTGGTGGCCTACTTTCCAAGCCATGACGAAGAGCCCATCATGAATGAGATCCTAAGAGACATGGAGGAAGTGAGGTCGACCTTTCGACAAAAATGGAAAATGAGTTTCGACAGCTCTGCAGGGGGAGATGAAGGAGGAGCAGGGATTGTGTTCACCACCCCTCAAGGTGCGACCTTCTCCTACGCCTATAGACTTGCGTTCAAGGTGACCAACAATGAGGCTGAGTATGAAGCCCTAGTGCTGGGACTCTTGCTTGCACTCGACCTAGGGGCAACTCGGCTTTGCATCCTAGGGGACTCTAGCCTGGTTGTAAAGCAAACTTTTGGAGAATTCGCTGTCAAAGAAATATCGCTAGCCCCGTACAGAACGATAGTCCAAAATCTCCTGGGGAGATTTGAGGACGTGAGAGTCGAACATCACCTAAGGTCGAACAATAGGCACGCCGATGCACTTGCGACCTTAGCTTCGAAGGTGACTATGGGTGACAAAGAAGAATTGAACATCGACATCAAGCGACAACCTCTGTCGTGCCCTATCTTAGGCCTTGCCTCAGTAGACTACCCCGAGAGGGATGGCTGGCGAAAACAAATTTTGATGGAGCTCGAGCAGGCGAAACTCAACATTGATAGACCGCAAGGTCTGGAGAAATACTACAACAGGGGCGGAGAGCTATACTTCAGAGGGTCCGACGGCGTCCTTTCGAGATGCATAGGGCATATCGCAGCCAAGAAGATACTTGAGACCGCTCATGAACAATATTGCGGTAGAAATGAAGTGCCATTATACAGAAGGATTCAACAGCAAGGATACTATTGGCCGTCGATGGCAAAGGACGCGGGTGAGATCCAAGGTCGGTGCCCAGAATGTCATGGTCGCCCTGACCCTTTCGAAAGGGGGGCGGTCGAATTAGTGGAATGACAACAACCCTACATCGACTTCTTAAAAGAAGGGACCTTACCATTAGAAGTGAAAGAGGCAATTTTGATAAAAAGAAAAGCTCCGAGGTACTTCCTAAGGGAAGGTGTGCTTTATCGAAGGGGATGGCATGGCACGCCCCTGAGGTGTATTGGAGAAGGCGAGATACCCGTAGTCCTAAGGGAAGCCCACGAGGGCGACTGTAGCGAGCATCAAGGGGGTGCGAAATTATTCCGGCACCTGCTCCACTTGGGATACTATTGGCCTATAATGGAGAGAGATGCTCAAAACTTTGTGAGGAAGTGTCGACCGTGCCAAACCCACGCGAATCGGATTAGAGCCCCTGCTGTCGACCTCCATAGTCTCAGCACACCCTGGCTTTTCCACACTTGGGCAATGGACCTCATCGACTGATCTCTCCCTCAGGGCGTGGGAACATTTGGATCTTAGCCGCGACCGAATGTTACACGAAGTGGGTCGAAGCGGTCCCACTTAAGAGGGCAACTGCTGGTGCGATCGCAAATTTCATCAAGGAGCACATTATTTGCAGGTTTGGGATCCCTAAAAGGATCCTATCGGACAATGGGACGCCGTTTGTGAACAAGCAGGTGCGAGAAATGCTAGCAAAATACAAGGTTGACCATGTCAAGTTAACGACTTACTATCCAAAAGGGAACGGTCAGGCCGAGGCCACCAACAAAACGTTGCTAAGAATTCTAAGTCGAATGGTGCATGAGCAGTCGAGATCGTGGCAGGACCAGTTACCTTTCGCTCTTTGGGCATATAGAACGTCGAAGAGGGGGCAACTGATGCGACCCCGTTCTCCCTAGTGTACGGGGCCGAGGCCGTCCTACCGAGCGAGGTCGCTGTGCCCTCTGCAAGACTTGCTCTCCGCAGCGAAGTCGACCCCAAAGAAAGACTTGTTGACTTGGAAGCTCTCGAAGAGCGAAGGGACAAGGCGAATACTCACCTCCAAGTCTATCAGAGGAGGGTAGCGCGAGCCTACAATAAGCTTGTGCGACCTAGGACCTTCACAGTAGGTGACTTGGTTTTGAAGGCGACGGACCATGTAAGAAGAGGATTACCCCACCACATAAGTTCACCCCCAAATGGGAGGGACCTTATATGGTACGGGAAGCCAGCGAAAGTGGCTACCATCGACTCTCCAAACCCGACTCCGTCGACCTCTCTCCCCCCATTAATGTGGTTTGGATTAAAGCTTATCATGCCTAAGTCGTGATTACTTTTGTAACCATCTCATTTTGTTCGTTTTGTTAACACGACGAGATCCTTTTTTTTTTTATTATTATGGTATTTGTCGAGAAATAATGTGTATGAATGCAAGGAACAATGCGAAGCCAAGAAGAATTTCATTTTCATTCAAGTTTCAAGGAAATTACATGTACTTGATTACAAAAGGAAAAATGAATTTATATCAACCTAGGTCCTATAATGGTGTCTACATCAATCTCGCGCTTCTGTGCCTTCTTACCTCGCGCCCTCACTACCTCCTCCAGCTCAGTTATTTTTGCCCTGATCTGTTCCCCTTCTTCCTCTAACTCTTTTAGACGATCTTTGTAAAGAATAATCTCCGCGCAGGTGTGAGCATACTCTATAACCGGGCGAACACTATCATAATATGATCGCAGCCATTTGACATCGTATCCAGCAAGCTCTAGGTCGTCTAGACCAGAATTCAAGAATGATAGCCCTCGCTCGGTTAAGCTCGCAGGAGTATTGGTCATGAGAAGGCAAATGATGTTCACCATCACCGACAAGTTAGTACTGCAGAGAAGAGGGTTGGCAAGCTTACAGCCTTTCCTGAAATCCTCGTGCTTTGCGATCGCCCGACGAAGGATCGAGGCCTCTCTAGGAGAAATGCCGTATTCATCATCAATCTCGACCTCATCAGCAGCCAGGGGAATGCGATCTTTCGGATCCGGAGTCGGTTGCATTGGGTCGATATGGTAAGGGGGTCGGGATGAACTCGGGGTTCGCGCTACACAAGAAAAGGAAGCAATATGAGGCGCAGTGTCCCCGCCCAACAAAGACACAAAATACCGAAACATGGCAGTACCTGGGGAGTCCTGATGTCGAAGGAGAGAGTCGCTCTTTGATTTTCTCGACACACTCTTCGCACTTTGAGTGCCTGCAGGAGGGGTATCGTCGATCAGGATCAGGACCTTTGCACCTACTGACGGCCTTGCCGTCACCTCTTTAGTTGAGCCAGCCGAGGTTGTTACCTTTGCGGTCGTCACCCTTTCTACCAGGCCTTAAAGGGCCGGACCGCTCACCTTTGCAGGGACATGTTCGATCGGGGTCTTTGAGGGAGGCAAGGTCGTTTCGCCTTTGCCCTTCCCCCTCTCACCCTCTTCGGAGCTAGACTCCTCCGAGCCCAACCCTGTAACTGTTTCTTCAGAACTCCCCTCCGAGCTCGACCCCTCTGAGCTAGAACCCGATTCCCCAGACACCTCAATGGTCTGAGGATTCTCGATCTCCTTATGCCCAGGGACTTCGATTTGACTGGTTTCTATTGGGGGCATAGGGGCGATGACCTTGCCCTTACTCGCCCCAGGCCTGCGGATAAGTCCAATTTCGGGCTCTCCCTCGTCCTCCTCATCTTCATCTCTCAGTACGAGCTTTTGTGCCACGCCGGATGGTGGCACGAGTGCCGACCTCCCAGCTGGAGGGGGATCCGGCACCTGAACGACCTCGGGAAGAACCTGATAAACCAGAATAAGATCCGTTCAAAACAAAACCCATATATTACAAACAAAAGGCAGGAAATAAATGACTTACAACCTACCTCAACACGAATTTTCTTCGAACCGCTGGGTTCTTCACTAGACGGGGGAGGTCGTTTTGAAGGGAGCGGAGGACGGGTCGCGATTATTTCTTTCTCTTTTTGGGCTTTCTCCCTCGTCTTCCTAGGGGAAGGGGGTCGCTGGGACTCGACCTCGGCAGGTTGAGCTACTACCTTCGCCCTCACTTTCGGGACGAGCCTGAGGGAATAATCCCCCTTTGTCACGATCCTGACCTGAGGGACCGACGGTGGAGATCGAACAAACTCCTTCAATTCTTGGATGTTTCTGTTCCAGAACTTCATGTGCTCCAGAGTGTACACGCCCTGGCGTTCGGGACCAGGGAAGGTTACGACTGTGAGGTCCAGAAAATTGTTTGCGCCCTCAGCCCGGGTGAACCTCGAACATAGCCCGAAGAAATCGGTCGTGGTCATGTGCACAAGGGGGACACACTGGTCGAAGCCAAACTGCCGCGATGCCTTGTAGGGACTGTAGAGCACCACTCTTCTCTCCTCTTCCAAAAGAGCAGGAAGGTGTGTGTAACAGGCGGCTATGAGGATGTTGTAGTAAAGACTGTCGACCTCACCTCGTAGATCGACGGTGACCTGCCCTTTCGCAAAGAAGGCCGAACCCCGATACTCCTTCAGCTCTGAAATGTAAGGGCGGGGTGTGAAACTGATTGCTGAATTAATAAAGTTGCGAATGTGCCCCCGAGGGTTGGACTTCGACCATCTAAGGGCGCGACTAACCCCATCTTTCTCCTTAAACTCAGCATAAGTTGAAGCTGACGACGGTCGAGGAGCGTACCCCGGAAAGCGCTCGTAAAGGAACATCTGAAGAAAGGCCGCGCTGGCAAAAGTGTTGACTGCGTATCGGCCCATCGACCTCTCTGTGTCATTCACGATGAAGTCAAGCCGGCAATACAAATTTCTAAGGAACAGGGGGGCAAGTGCGAACCTACACCCCCTCGCGATCTTGATCGCCAAAGAAAAAACTCGGGCATTAAGCCCTCCCTCAGGGGCGCCCTCCATCACGTAACGCCCCAACCACATGGCGATGAACGCCTCGAAATACAGATCCCCTCCCTTCCTCGGCGAGTCGGCCCAGGCTTCTAGATTCTTGGCCCAGGCTTCTAGATTCTTGGTGTCGTAGTCCTAGAAGAAGTATCGAACCCAAGCTTGCCAGGAATTCTTCCGAGGGTCGGCCTTGCTGCCTTGAGAGAAGGTCGACCTAAACTTGGAGGCAACCCCTAGCGCCTCGATCAACTGCCCCTCCATTTGGCGCTCTGAAGGAGTGAGTTCGATCTTCCCAATGTCCTCACGGCCGAAAATGTCCAAGCGCATCAGAACATTCATGTCCTCCAAAGTCGGGACAAACTCCCCCCATGCCGCGACAAAGGTGTGCATCCCCACGCATCACCTCGACAAGAGAAAACTGAGCCCATTCTTGTCCCGGGGGATCAATAGTGCAGCGCTAATCCTCACAGCACTGAGAACCCCGGCCTTCTGCAACATTTTCCTATGACCCTCGATCGAAAGGATGTCCTTCACCCAGGCATCCCACCAGGTCGTAGGAAGGGAGAAGGACGCAAAAGCCAGGGAGGATTCGGGGTAATCCCCTCTCTCGATGCAGAAACGAGTCATGGCTGCCCCATTAGTAGGGACGCCCTCGTCAGCTAAAGACTCAGCATAGGGATACATGGGAACGTGGACAAAGGATCCCCCTATGGCTTCGCCCTTGGCGGCGACCTTCCAGAAATTGTCCTCGAGAAGCGAAGAATCTTTCCATGTCTTGGTCGGTGGAACTTGGGGGATTGACTTGTCAGTATACGCCAGTGGGACGACAGTGATGGTCGGTGGCGGTGATTGTTCGGCGGAGGCCATCACGAGACCGTAGAACGTAAAAGAAGGAGAGAAAGGGCGAAGAAACTTGAAAGCAAGAAATCTCGACCTTGCAACCGAAGTTTTTGAAAGCGTACAAATGAATAGAATCGGGGAGTATTTATACTCGGGGGTGCTATGATGGCGCATCTGGTCGCGTGTTCGGCGCCGCTGAAGCGTCGTATCACATTAAATGCGCCCTGACAATCCACTGCCCTGCAAATGAGGGAATGACACATCCCCCATCAGTACGAGGATAGTTAGTCTGACAAGATGCGAAGCGTCGCACCCTTGCGCCCCTGCCATCTATGCGCAAGGCCGCAATGGTGCGGGGGGCAAAATGTTAACGAAAGGAATCGGACAAATGACCTCAGCCGTCGATCCTCTCGGGAAAGGGAACACATCCCTTCGATCACGACCTTACCTAGCAAGGTTGCGGTCCTAGGACCCTCTTTCTCCCTAGAATGGTTGCACTTGCGCCTTCCCCTTTACCGGATGGAGTCGAAGGGGACACCAAGGAGGGCTCCACGACGGAGGTGTTCTCTCGACCTACCCCTTTAACAAGGTGGAGCGAAGGACGATCTCCACCGACCTTTCTGCTTACAGGCAAGGGCGACGAGATGCTGTCAGCATTCGTCTCCTTCCCTTTCTTCCTACGCTTACATAAATATATATGTACAAGTTATAAGAGGCTACGCAGCCTTTTACCAATACTAGGTCGAAATATGGGGGATTGGATTGGTGGTTGGGATAGAAGGTCGTCAAAGTGAAGAGACGCCCTCGCAAGGAGGCAGGGTCGCCCCTTTGACTTGGCCAGGTTAGCCTAGTGATCCAAGGTACGACACATGGGCAGTGCAATATACCCTCCCTCTCTCTTCATTTATTGACCTCTGCTTCGGGCAGTGTGCACACCTGCAATGCGGGCTATGGCCGTCATTGCAGGGCCTAAGTCGAGCATTATTGTGTCAAGACCTAGGACGGCGGCACCTGCTGTACAGAACCGGTCAAATCATATGCCCATTTTCATGATTAGGAAATGGCAGAGAGCCAGGGCATCTATTTGGCTGCGCCCTGGCCTTTCTGTCAGTGATTTGACCCTTCTTGTACTCGCCGTCCTTCTCCTATAAAAGGGAGGGTGTTAATCTCATTGAAGGCATCTCAACAACCGGGATAAGAGGGAAAAGGGGGACTTTATTGCTAGTGTTATTTCTGCGATCTTGCAGTCAAGGTCACGGGGAATAACCCCTAGGTCGTATCTTGAAGTCGATCACCTTAACCTACTCTGTTCCCCCTTTCCATTCACCCTCATCATCCAGAGCATACAGCTCTACGTGTTCGAGACCGTCATTTCACGGCAGTCCTCACAATTGCAAGGACCTCTTCAGTTTCATTTGTAAATAGACATTTAGTCCCGATAACCACTTTTTGGAGTGTTTTTGGATTCTGTATCTTTTTTTGTTTCTTTTGTGTGTACATTAGGAATTGTTCATCTAACAGTCTACTTTTAGTTAACTAGAATTAGCTATGTTGTAAAGAATGGAGAGCTTTTAGGGTAATCCTTGTTATTCTTAAACAAAAAAATAAGGTTACATACTCAGTTTTAACAATTACAGAGTTTGATAGTTCTTATACAAAAACCTATTTTCTAAATGAATGTAAAGCAACTATATGCTCTTATTCTTTTAGTTAAAGTAAAGATGCTACAAGCTTGGACATTTTACTTGGAGAAGTTATGGAAATATGTGTAGTGGTTGCAAGTAGGAACTCGCAAGGGGTTCTTTAGACCGGGAGGATAGCCACACAAGATAGTTGAGGGAGAGAGATACGGTGCTGGAGTGAGTAGATAGTCTAAGATAACTGATAACACTCCGTCTAAGATGATTCTCGGCCTGACCTGAGGTGATGCTCGGTTTGAAGGGTGCACTTGGGAATGGACACTCCAAGATAGCGCTTCAGAGAGTGGGCATTTTGAGATGACACTTGAGAAAGTGGGCACTTCGAGATGCACTTGATTGATCTTGAGACACATAGGATAGTTAAGTAAAAATAAACTTGAGAGAGAAGTTTACCCGAGGAGCATACGATTGCCCAATAGGAGATGAACTCGAGAGATGCTCAAGTGAGTAGCTCGAGGGGAAGAGTGAGGCAACCTGAGAGTAGAGTGAGGATCTTGGTAGTAAAGGATATTGGTCCTTCCTTGAAAGGAGTCAAGGACTAAACCTCCACCTCACACTCCAAAGAGTCGAGTACAAGGAATCAAAGTATATGAGCCTCTACCACAATCCAAGTGTAGAAATAGCGGGGGACCGAGATAAATGAGCAGGTGTCCCTTGGCTTCGACAAAGGTTGATGGGATAATAGCTTCCACCTTCACGCTCCAAGAGTAGTGAAGGTAGTGATCAAGAATGTCTTAGTCTCAGTTATGGTAGGTGAGAGAGAGAGAGAGTATATACCCGTCAAAGGTTAGCTATGGGGTTATGGTTGCCAATATGGGGTAAACCTCTTGCTCGCATTCCCAAAGAATCAGACCAATGGGGTTAAAATGAGAGAGAGCCTTGGTCACTCGGTTATAGCAATTGGGAAACAATGGAAGGATTATGGCTCCTTGGTTCCTTTATTTTCTTTTTTCGTGTAGCTGTGTTGTTCTGAGTTATTGCTGTTGAATAATGTTTCCTTTTTTATAGGCTAATGGGTAATAGCTTAAGGGTGGTTAGGTTGAGCAATCTTATCAAACGTCCATTGCTCGCTCTTTCTAATTAGACAGTAACTCTAGGCTTTATAAAGGTGAGGTCTATGTTTTAGGCATTAGTACACCCGGCTCAAAGATCCGTTTGGGTACAAACTAGCCTTCCGTCAAATAAAAGGTTTACTTTGCTTGTCAGGGCCACCATTGCAACTTATTAAATCTAGAGCATTAAGGCACTATATTTCCCACTCGTTATTGACACATCATCCTCGACCTCATCTACTCCAATAAGGTTTAAAGTAAAGGTTTCCCACTCCATCGAGTGGAGTGCGTACCTCTACTTCAACTGGAACTCATTCCTATCCCTATCCCTTTTAGCCACGTCCCTCAGGTCATCCTAAAGTGAGCGAGACTGAGAACTACCATCCTCTCCTGAAGGTGGAATCCCGATGAGTCTCGACATTGCCTTAACAAGCACCAAGCTCTAAATAGAGCTACCTAGGCCTTGCCATTGATCCGGACATGCATATAGCATTAGGGCACAATGCTTTAGTTACATTTGAAGAGAGTTACATTCATGGCCACTCCTGTAATTGAGTGACACACTCAGCTCCTTGCCACTCGGTTAATCGAGTAGCATATTCTCTTAGTACATCATGATTACACGTGTCACACGCCTGGTGGTCTATGTGGCACTTTTACTTGGTCAAATTCCCCTTATATTATGACCACAAACATGCAGATAGAAATGAAGGAACTTGCACATCATCTTTATTGATTTGGGGAAGGTATATGGTTAAGTCGTGAAATACAAATTTGATTAGGTGTCTTTAAAATGTATTAGAAAGAGCATTGTAGACATTTATGATGGATTAGTAACTACTGTGTGTACAACTACTGGTTAGAGATGAGCTTTATGTTACGATGTTTTTAAGTTTTCAGGTTGGCTTGAACTTTTATCCTCTTGCATAATTCATGAATGTAGCGATTTCTATTAAGAAGAATTCTTGTGACAGATGTTATTCATAGATCTGTTCGAGTTGTTTTATGGGTGAGAGGAGGGTAATTACATAACTATCTGTAGTCGAGGAAGGATGCTATAAATTCTTGTGGTTCCAATAATAGTCGGATTCAAAAAATTTAGTAGGAAAATGCAAACAGAAAAAGTGTATTAATCTTGTGTGAGCTATACATAATATTTAGTATTATTTTGTAGAGTTGACTTACCATAATTTATTAGTTTCCATGTATTAAGAGTTTCTATGTTTTCTAGGTTTCTATATTTTGTAGAGTTGACTTACCATAATTTTGTAATAGCTTCTCTATAAATTCTAGGTTTGTAATCATATTGAATACACTTTGAATAAGAGATTGTTCTTCTCTTAGAGATAGTTTTCAGATTGATGGTTAAGATACACCCTAAAGTAATTGATTCTGTTATTTTGGACAGGTTATGTATATGGGGGGGGGGGGGGGGGGGAACATTCGTCATAGATTTTGAGCTAATAATATGTAAGAAGAATAGAAGATAGTTTTCCAAAAGTGATTTTAGAAAGAGCTGACGTAAACGGGCCCTTAATCTACATGCGGTTGCCATGCTAATTGAAAAGATGGAAACAATGCTAAAGAAAATGAAAACATAAAGATTAGCGCTTCCTTTAAATTAGATGGCTTGTCTTGGGCTAAATTAAGAAAACAAGGGTCGAGATGGGGAAGATTAAAGATTGAGTGAAATGGGGAAAATTAGCTTGCTAACAAGTCAAGCTAGCTTGGCTGGTTGACAGCTTGACATGCAATGTTAGTTATTTGATCATACTCAATTGTAAAATTTTCTAAGAATAGGCAAGCTTGTACCCACGAAATAATGGGGGAAAGCTTGTGCTTTGGGGACCCCAGAGGCCGTGCAAAATTGAACCTGGACATGTAGTGACAATCTTTTCACATCGAAGTGGGAAACAGTCATAGTTTTCTCATAAGTTTGATAACTAAATGCGTTTACATTGACTCCTTACTGTTTGCTTTGATTGAATGTTTTTTAATGAACTGCTCTTGCACCTAAACTTACTAGAAATGCTTGCTGCTGGTAATTTTATAGGTCTAGGTTGACAATAAAACCACATTTTTGTTTTTCGATAAGGTAAAGTATAATTTTATGAACATTAAAAGAAGGGGCCAAGGAAGCTGTAGCTGTAGTACACACGAGGTATACAACAAAAAGCAAAAAAAAAAAAAAAAAAAAAAAAAGCATAAAACCCCATTATTGCAATATCCACATATGTCAGATGGATTACCAGGAATCTTTATTAATACAAATAGAAAATAACATGAAATTATTATTTTATTGTTGCAGGTGCCTGCTATAGGTTGCCAGTGGTTCTCTTCCGCCCTTTTGGATGATTTTTTCTATGCTAAGGAAATAGCTTCTTCAAGAACCTTTTGCATTTATGAAGAGGTTTATTTTAACTTACAAATTTTTTTGCTTGCTATTTAGTTTGCCATTTTTCAGTTAAATCTCTTTTTCCTAGAATAGTAAGAGTTCTGGTTCTCGCATATATGACCTGAGCTACGTGAAGGGTGTTTGGAACAACTTCAAACAAAAGTTTTCCCAATGGCCATTAAAATGATATTTAATGGGCTTTTTGAGAAGTCTTTTTTAAGAAAACATACAAGGGTGGCATATACTTTAACTTGATGCATTTTTTGTTTAGTTCATTTTTGGGTTTTTGTGTGAATATTTTTCGGTGGTAAGATTGTTCTCTTTCAAGTATTAAATGGCCCTTTTCACTTTCTCCAATGAAGCAGGTGGTTGGTACTTACTCCTTTTCAAAAGTACTTCAACTGTTAATGCTTGAAGTTATTGATTAGAATGATTTTGAACCTTATTCAAAGTTTAATGAAAATTATCTTGTAGAAGTTCTTTAGAAGCTGTTCTTCCTTGGCAATTTGTCTAGTCATTCAATGAGCCTTTTCTACTTATCAGTGACGATATATATTATTCTCAAATTTGAAATTATATTATGTTTTGCTTCTAAAATTTGTATTTTAGTTGCGTATTTTTCTGCCATTTCCCTTGCCCTGAAACTATTGGAAATAATTCATATCTCCTTGTGAACCAGCCAACCCAGCTCGGGAGGCGTTTTCACTTAAATCATCGTGGATTGTGGATGACTTTTTCCGTCTCGATTTATCCTTCTCTATTATCCACTCAAGATTGGGTTTTGAAAAATGATAAAAGTTTGACAAAAACTAGGAGTCGCCACCTTATTTTTAAGGAATAAGGAAACTATAAAAAGAGTTTTATTTTCAATAAAACAAATGACTCCATATTTTGGAAAAGCATGGTCTTCGAATCAAAGTTGGATTCAGGGGCTAGGTTATGAGATAGGAAGGTTCCAAGACACCTCTTGTAGGCACCTATCTCACCCTAATTTTTCCTTATTAATTTTGGGCTTTATCAAAATCTCATAAAAACAACCCTATCATATCTAATCAACCATGAAAGTAGTGTAGATAATACTAAGTAATAAATAATAATAATAAAAAAAAAACAAAAATCCTAAAGACCTTAGGAGACACAGAGTCATCCTAAGATTGGACTTGCGCCCTATTGACTACCTACGTACCTTACCAGTTTCTGATAAGAATCAAAGTCCACGTAGTTCGATTTCCTAGGATTCTCCTATTGTAATGAACTACACCATTAAAGGCATTCTATCTTATCCAAGACTCTATCTTCGAGAGTTTATTTTTTATTCAAAACACTTCATCATTTAATGTGGGAGTTTCATCTCAAATAAACTCTTAAATTCTAATTTCACTGAGAAACCTTCTCGAAGATAGACTCCTAAACAAGCTAAAATCCCTAATTGGATGCAATTTTTACAACATCCTAAGTGGAGCCAAATGGCTCCCCTAACCTAAAAGTCCCTAACTACATCCTAAGTTAATCTAAACAACCTAAAATACTAAAGCAATGCATGCTGGAAATTCTGAAAAATACACAAAAAATGCAACAAACAATGCAAACAATGCATGAAAAGTGTCCTAAATGCAAACTAAATTATCTATGTTTCTAGGTTGGTTTTGACCCTAAAAATGACTTTTAACCTTCTTTAAAGACACTTTTAAATTTTGGACAGAATTAAAAGTGATTTTAAATGTGGATTAAAACCCCAAAATAAAGAATAAAAGATGGTGAAAAATGCACTAAATGCAACCTAGAATGATATGCAATGAAAAACATAAAATACCATTAAACTAGATTATGCTTCTTCTAATTAGCACAAGGGAAGGAACTTACCATAGCATGCTCCCTCGAATACAATTCATATAACACTCCAAGTATCAATAGTGAGAAACATAATTAAGAAGAATGATATAACTAAGCCTAAAACTATCCTAAAACAATACTCAAGACACATGCTCATCCTATCATGCGAGGAGACTCAAGCCTTATACCTAATATGCATTCCTAACTAAAACAGAAAATCACACATATTTTAAACTAAGTCCTATCATGCATACTAAACATAAATGAACTCCTAAACATGTTCCTATTAACTTATACTAATTAGCATGCTCAAAGCAAATAAATAAACTCAAACTTTACCATGTAAAAAACTCACAAATGCAGAAATTTACATACTAACCAATTGAAGCCTATATGCAATAACAAATAACCCTTTACCCCTAACTTATGAATACTCAACCTAAGTATCCATTCCTAGCATAATATGGACATGGAAGAAGAATGAAAGACAAGAAGAAGATGAAATATGCAGATTTTGACTACATTATGCAACTCATTAAGAAAAATACAATGGTAGGCTAAACTTACATCTTTGCTTTCTTCTTCCTTGATCCTAGCTTCTTCTTCAACCTCCAATGACTTCAAAAAAACGTGGCTAAGGCTCTAGGGGGCTGGTGCAAGTGCCTCAAGTCTCTATTTTCCAAGTTAGCTCCTTCTAAGACTGATTTCATAGCCTTGTATTTATAGAGAGGCTTCAAATTGATCAATGACTCATATTAAAACCCTTAGGAATGATCCAAGGGTCCCAATTGAGTCTTCCAAGGTCCCAAGGTCGTGTAAGACCCTCCAAACTGAGCTAGATAGGCATTGGAAGAGTCCCAAGTGCCTGAAACACTCAAAATTGGCAAAATTGGCGAATCAGAGCATTGGGCTCGGGTGACCATCCACCTTAGGACGGTTGGCCGTCCCTAGGGGGATGGTCATCGAGCCCTTAGCCCAAATTTGCCCTATTTTGGGCCTATCTCAGCCCGTTTCGACCCGGTTTCGACTTTTTTATGCTTTTCGGGCCCTTTTTAAGTCCAAATTCAACGATTCAAGAACCAAAATGATCGTGATTCGATTCTCCATGTTTTGAGAAGTGTTTGAAGTGAAAATGCATTGACCAAAGTCAAAGTTTTAGAAAAAAGTCAACCGATGAGCTAGTTAGGGCTTACAGGGCCCAAATTAAGGTTTTGAAATCTGCTAACCAATTGCTCTCGAAATCGTTTATACTTCTCGAAACAAGTTTTGAAAACATTTAAGAAAGTGTTTTAAAGCTTTTGAAGGCTTCCATTTGATAAAAAGATCGAATCCTGGTCATTCCCGGTCGAAATCCTAACTGGAGCTTAAAAGTGCCATTTGGGCCTTAAGAGCCAAACATGAGCCAAGAGGCTCTATGGACCTTGCCACTGATCAACTTAGCTACCAAACACACCCTAAATATCCATGCCAAAGCCTCGAGACCATCCGGGACAAGATCGATAGTCATTCAGGGCTTTTGTGATTCAAAGGACAACACTGCCCTTCAAGTCACAAATGACCTTATTTTCTATCAAGCCTGGCTCAGGATGCCATGAAATTTAGCCGGGACATTCCTAGACTCTCTAAAAACTAAATGCAAAAAGAACCGACTCAATTTGACCTAAAAACCTACATGCGATAATGACCTCTATCTAACTACACAGAAGAGTACAATGAGTGACTTAGGATTTCGCCACCCTATTTCACCTCACATCACAGGCAACCATTCATGACCTTTCTCATGGTAAAAAATGGATGTCTACACTCTTTTTACTATTTTGTAGGGCAAATTACAGAAAACACCCACGATGTTTGGGTTAGGTTTTATTATAGTCCTTATGCTATAAAACTCGTCAAAATGGTCCCTAAAGTATTGGCCTTTTTCATTTTGGCCCTTATACTATAAAACGTGTCAAAATGATTCCTATTGTTGATCGGTTTCATTTTAGTCCTTATACCATAAAACATGGAAAAATAGTCCCTAAAGTATTGATGAACAAATCATCACACAGAATATGCAGGATTAGTGTTTGAATAGTGTACATAATGCTCCGATTTTGGTAATTCATTGATATATGAGGGTACTTTAGACATTTTGAACATTAATTAATGCATGCAAATGGTGCACATAGTCATTTTTCGTCTCTTTTTTAAACAGTGCAATTAATGCAATGACGGTAGGGATGAGAGTGAAACAGAACAATACTTTAGGGACAAACAGATTTTATTGGGTAAAACAGTTTTGGGGTTCATGCTGGACCAGAAGGCAGAATGGTTGACAGTCCAAGCAGTTCTAAAACATTGTTTACATGCATATGCGTACACATGCAGACATATACATATGTACATACATAAATACATACACATGTTCGTGTACATATGTAACCAATTTTATAAGGTCATATATAACCAACAAATTTTGGTGAGGGGTTTGGCATGGTTTCCTCCTTCTTTGTTAAATATATAATGAAAAAGGACAAAGCAAGGGGGTTTTAAAAACCTTACCCTTTAAACCATAGTCTCAGACTCTCAGTGTCATATATTTTAGTTGTCTTTTGCTAATGATGCTAATGCTGGAGTGCCTGTTGGAAAAATCCTTTCAGGTGGAGCGAATGCGCCTCATGGGACTCATTAAAGGGGGCTCCATGGAGAATGCTATTGTTTGTAGGTGAGATTCTTCATCCCATGCATGCACATTGAGATTTCCCCATATGCTTACTCAACTGGACTGGCTGCAACTAACAATTATATTTTGGTGAACAATACCATCCACCTATGGTACAAAAAACAAGTAACTTTGTAATAAAGCTCCTGACCTTTGAACAATTTTCATGAAACCCAACATTTGTTGTGATTTTGCATTTTAACTTATAAGTTCGATACCTTTTGTAAAAACTTGTTCATAGTAAATCTTCGTTAAAATAATAAAATAATTGTTGTTGAGATTTTTATTATTTGATTATTTTGCTCTTTCAAGGGTGAGAATGCAAAATCACAAAATGTAGGGGGTTCTTACAAGCGGTTCAGGAATTTTATTTTGTTTCGTTAATTTAGTTACATAAATCCCAATCTATTTCTTGCAATCTTGCCATAATTCATGAGTGGTGGAACTTGGATTGTGGATTTGAATTGAATCAATCTAATTAAAGTGACAATATAGGTCATGCGTGACGGGCTAGGATTCAACCTGCGAAAGTAGATTGTTGGATTGACATGGGCCTTGTATTCAATTTAAGGTGAATTTAGTGAGAAATGTTCACCCCAATGTGTTATCTATGTGTGTAAAAAACCTTCCTGGTTCATATTGAAGCTTGAGAAAATCGTGGATCTAACTGTGCAAACCTCAATAAACATTTAATGTTGTACATGGGGCTTATAAGAGGAAGTTCAGAACTCAAAAATTAGTTGATCCTCCTAGGAGACAGTTCCTTTGGCAATGAATTGTCTAATTCAATGGTTAGTATGCATGTTAGCGTGATAATGACGTTTCTCATATTTAAGTGCAGGAACATTTTTGCACAATGGTTTCATATCTTTTATTTGACAAATTATAAAATGCAATGTGTATATTCTAATTATGCATATGAAGAGAATATCATGAATCCATAATTTTTATGACTTTTATTTTTTGTGTTACATAACTAGATGGCTATCAATGAAGATGATATCATAATTCCATGTTTGATGTTGACAGCATGAGTTACATCATAACTAGGCACTTGGCTCCATTAAGGTTTTTTGGTTATGCACCTACTCTTTTGGAATTCTTGTTAAGAAAAGAAGTAAAATCATATGTTACTTCTTCGGACCTTTGGTGCTTGACAAAAGGCCAATCAAAGATAGGGTATCTCTAAACCCACTACACTTTTTGCTGCATTCACTCCATGTTGTGAGAGAATGGGACTTATATAAATACAAAGGATGGAGAGGGTGCAGCAAAACTTGGAGGGTATCCTTGATGATACACATTCTCAGTTTTCTTTCATGGGAGGAATCCCCTTCTTTCCTCTTGTACATTTTCCCCTTCTTTTCATATAACTTTTGTATTTTTTCAGAAAAAGAAAGGATAAAGTGAATGATGGAATCTTGGGAAATTAATATTAATTGCAGAATATATCAAGCTGAATTTGTATCATGCATTCCAGCCATTCATCTATAGTCCTATTTGCAGAGATCCCCTTTATTGGAGCTCTGCAAAGAGATTGAAGTTCCAGTGATATTCTGATATTTTAAATTATTTGTCGGAACAACTTGTTTTTTGTAATTTGTTTTAGAAGCGTAAAGTGGGAGTGGGGCTGAAGCTGGTTCCCTTACAGATGCAACTATAGTTCAAGGATTTCTTTACATTTTGTTTCCAAGTCAATTGATATTTTGCAGAATCACAAAGGCAGAATTTCTTGACAAGTTGTTCAAAGTCAGATGGTCACTGTATTGCATCTTGTGAAACATATATTTTTCTTTTTTCTTTTTAATTTGAAAACTTAACCATTTAGTTATTTAAAAAAGACCATCATATAGATTAACTTGTGTTGTATCGTTATGTAATTTAAATTATTATTAAAGTGTCCTAAAGTTATTTGTGTTTCGTATTTTTAAATTATATTTTGGGAAGGGTTAGTAATTAGGGAGTTGTTACCCGTCAGTTTAATATAGTCATTAGCACTGACAAGCTGGTTTGTGGCTAATTTATTTTTAATCAACCATTGATAAGCAATCCTCGTTTCCCTGCAGTACTAGTAAAGGTTGGTTGAATCCACCGTTGCGTTTCCACGACGAACCTTGTCGCCATAAGGTTTTAGATATTATTGGTGACTTTTCACTCTTTGCTCGGTGTGGTAGTCAAGGGCTTCCAGTCTCACACACAGTTGCTTACAAGGCATGTGCGCTTCCTTATTTACTTCTTTATTGTCTGTGGTACTCATATTTTGTTAGTTCTTGACAAATATATTTCACTTGTGGACATGAACATAGTGTCGTGCTTTGACACAAATATGGGATGTTAGGCACTAGTCAACCCTCAAAGACAAACCCAAATAATAAGCATTGGGACGTAATGGCACATGTTTAATAAAAGATTCGCATAAAGCTGCCTTTGGCAGTCAACTCAATTCAGGGCCGGCCTTGAGATTTTGGGGGCCCTAAGCAAGCTCCTAAAACTGGGCCCTACTTCTCTTATATTTTGTGCATGTTAGTGACGTACCATATTCATTGGGTTGAAATATTTTACTCATTGAAATCAAACCAAACTATGTAAAAGATTTTCAAGGAAAGTGACTTGCTTCATTCACTGGGACCATACATCAAACACATTGGAATTAAACCAAACCATATAAAGTTTTTCAAGGAAAGTGACCTGCTACATTCACTAAGACCAACATCAAACACATTACAATCAAGCCAAACTATATAAAAGATTTTCTACGAAATGGGGCAAAAATAGATCAACTGGATATTTCAGTGAAATGGGTACTCACCAAAATAGCCTTGCGATGGAGGATGAAAGTTGCAGACGGTTAGATTTCATGAGGAGTCAATGGGGCCCTGAGCGATTGCTTCCCTCACTTACCCTAAGGGATGACCTTGACTCAATCTAACTAATCCTTATGCCAACTACTTGCGATTAGTTACATGAATCCTTTATTTCTCCATTATGCTTTATTTGGTGTCATCTCTTTTGATATGTCACGTGTTATCATGTCTTTTCTCACAGTTTTAACAAACATTGTTTTAGGCCTCCCTCTCATTCTTGTAACCATCAACATAAATTATATCATTCCTCCTCAATTGTGCAGCCACAGGACTTTATTGCAATGACCAAACCATTTCTTTGTTGAATTTCTCTTATTTTGTAATCAATTAGAGCTGCCTTTTATTTCTTATAAGTACATTTTTTCTGATTTTATCCCCTCTTTTCTTGTGACTCATCTTTGCTTCAATTCTGCTTAGTTTATAAAACTATGTGAAAGAGAATTCATATTAGCTTGGAAAAAAATAAGAGATACAAGCCTATTTATAAGTGTCTAATAACCCAACTAGGAAACTACTAAACTACTGAATTAGGAAAGTACTAAACTACTAAACTCTAATAACCCAATATTAGGAAATTACTAAACTACTAAATTAGGAAGCTACCAAACTATTCATGCTAAAAGACTAAGCAGAAAATGAAAACGATCAAAAGTATTAGTCTTGGTGAAGAAACCTGCAAGCTGCAAAGAATAGACTGTAACGCATTACGCTGTGATGAAGAAAGAACTTTCTACTACTGCTCACAATCATAATCAAAGAAGGGCTAGATTGAACATCAATGGATGGTGCAACGCCTGCGGTATGCTTATCTCCATTCATCATAACTCAATGAGAAAGAAGATGAGTGAAGACAAAGAGGGCTGACATACTTAAAATTAGTGTAACCGGTGAAGAAATTAAGAGAGAGCGAGTGTCAATAGTGCTAATGTGCTGCTATCTTGGTGTATTGGTGTACTGCAGTCTTAATAGGGTTCAATCGATGATGAGAATCTGCAAATGATGCTGGTGGAAGAATGCTGAAGTAGGCTAAAAATACAGGAGAAGCCCATTACAATGCTGAACTGGTGTGCAACTGCTGCTAGGCTGAGATCAGCCGATGCTAGGTTACTGGTACATTGCAGAAGAAAACCTGTTATGATGCTAAGAAAGTGTGCAACTGCTGCTAGGATGATTTGGCTGCTGTCTTGCTGTGCTAGCGTGATACAATCTGGCAACAAGAGAAGAAGACAAGAAAAGAGTGCTACAAGATTGCTGGAAGGGTACAATAGATTTGCTGGGTTGCTGAGGGGGTTCAAATGAATTTTTTTTTCTCGATAATTTAGTTCAAATGAATTTGCTAACAGGTATAACTAAAGTGCCAACGAGTGAGCGATCAGCAAGAGTTTTTATCAGGAGAGAAAGAGCATTGTTGGTGGAGGTTGATGGCAGTCAAAATAATCTAGTTCTGAATTCATTTGGCAGTTATATTGGTTTTGATGGATGGCAATGTATAGACTCTGGTTCATGGAAGTTTTCATAGTTTTCACCAAGTCCTTTGTTTTTAGGATGATGGTTTTAGATGTTCATATTTTCTTTGTAGGTGATTATTGGGACCAATATTGAAATGATGGACTTTCTTTGTTGTTGGGTATGGAATGTTCTGTGATTTGTCTGGTGATACTTGTTGCCACTGGCCACAAAGTAGGCATGGAATTAGCAAACACTGTTATAGAACTTAAATTATAGATCTTACAAATTTTGCCTGGTGTTGTCAAAACAAAGAGAAAATAAAGTAACAATAAAAGAAAATGATAAAAAGTGAAGATAATACACTGCATGTTCTTGCATTGGATAGCCATCAATCCCTTGTAGCAATTTGTTTAGTAACTGTCCAGTAACTTGTAGAATTCATTACCCTGTTTCTGAATGTGTTGCTTTTGAAGCCTGGTGTCTTCTGCTGTATTGGATGCAACATGCAATACGTCTGAGATTTTTTTTTTTTTTCTAAACGCTTAGAATCCGAGGTGCAGCTTACTCTCCATGCTGATATTTGTACTGTTCTATCTGTGTTGACAAATTGGTAACGCATTGAAAGTTTGACTTGGTAATTGTTCTGCAGAGTAGATTCTTCATTTTAATGCTATACAAAGTGACAATCATTTAAAAATTTCCATGTGGTTTCGTAACTCCTTCAAGAGGATTACTGTTATTTTCATGTTGTTGTTCTTGCCATCATCATCATCATCATCGTATTGTAAAATTCAATCAAGTTGCTAATTGAACTTTATATCGTACAGGGTGGTCATGCACTGCATGCTGATTTTGTACGTCGTCTATCAGGAATCAGTTAAAATGTAAATCTGCTACCTTCCCTTGTCAAACCTAAAGGCATGCCTATTGCATTTATAGATTTACACAATTCATAAGTTTGTACACGGTTTGGATCCTGGGATATTGAAAAGAGGTGTTTGGAAGTAATATATCCCCCCCAACATGGGCAATATGTGCTGTAATTTATCAAACATCTGTAGGGATGTATGTCAATAGTTAGTATTACTCTTCGTTTTTATTTATTTATTTTTATGTTTATTCATCTTTTCCTCTTTGTTTTCAGTTCTTTTTGTATCATTAGCAAAACTGTCATTTAACAATTAGAGTCTACTGTTATTTGAACAAGTTAAGTCCTGTTTGCTTTTATTTTTGCTAAAATCACTTTGGGAGAATTACCTCATCTTTTTTTTTTTTTTGGGTACATTGGAGGGGATTCAACCCCTTAACCTACCCTAATCCCAACCCTTTACCCCCTTACACCCTCACCACTAGGCTAGTCCCAGTGACTTGGAACAAGGACGAAGCTATATATATGTGAGGGGTGACATATGCCTCCCCGACTTCTTTTTTTTTTTTTTTTTTTTTTTTTTTTTTTTTAATTATACCATGAAAATTTTAAAAATCTTGAATTTGTCCCCTCAATTTATTTTGAACCTTTCATTTTACTCTCTTAGTCATCTCATTTTTAAATTTTCCTCATTCAATTCCTTCATGAATGAGAGTTAGATTGTGTTTATTGAGATATTGATATTTGATAGCATTAATAAGAGCATCCCCAATGCATTCATGCCATTTGATTTTTCAATTAACGTTAAAATTTTGGCATCTCAAGTGGCATTAACACCAAATTTTAGTATATATGTATTCCAATGCATTAATGTTATATTTTTGGCATTTATGACATAGCTACTAATATCATGTGGTGTTCTTTTTTAGAACCACTTGCGGTGAAAAAATAGGAAATTGACCATTGGATTATATACACATATCATATATGTCATGCCTGCCAAAAACCATAGTGATCCAACAGTTGGTTTTGCGAAAACTGACTGTGAAAAAATGATAACATTTTAAAGAACAAAAAAGTCACAGTTTTTCAAAATTAAAATTTTCAAAAACTACACGTTGGATTACTGTGATTTTTAGGAGGCATGATATACATGACATGGGTATCTAATTCAACTGTCAGTTTTCTAAAATTTTCACCACAAGTGACTCTACAATATGGCAATTGACACAAAAATATATCTGGTGCACATGATATTAGCAGTTCTAGTTGTATTATGACATGTTACAAAATTTATTTGTCATTTGAGGTGCCAAATTTGGCAATTTTATATGCCATTGCCAAAAATTTGGCACCCCAATGCCAAATTTCGACTATGACACCTCAAATAGCACACCATTGGAAATGCTCTAATGAAGCCGTCATACAATGCTTTTAAAAGATACTCCTATTGAGGACAATTGTAAATGTATCGAATTAAAATATGGTTTATCAAATATCAATGGATTATAATTTTTTTACAATTTTGTTTACTCAAACTGACACGATAAAATATATATATATATATATATATATATATATATATATATATATATATTATTGATTTTTTGAATTGAAATAAACTATTAATAAACAATTAAAGTTCTCCCCCCTACCCAAATTCCTAGCTTCGTCCCTGACTTGGAGAACAATCTTTTTACATATTTTTTTAGCGTTATATTCAAACCGTGTTTTTATATATATAAAAAATTCACATTTGAAGTGACTTCTAACTTGAAAATTTTGTTAACCATCCTATCATTCTAAAAGTCATCTAGAAGTGATTATTGTCCCATCTCTTAATGCCCATTTTCATTAGCTTTTTTGTAAAATCACTTTTAGAGTTCAAAATTCCACTTGATTTAAGAGATAGGGTGATAGTAACTTTAGGCGAGTTAAGGGTTGATATTATGGTTTGCAAAATTTTTGTACTACAAGTGTCTGCGGCAAAAACTAGGGGGTTCCAACTTTTGCCACGATCATCTCTAGTATAAAAATTTTGATATGTGTAGACATGGTTCAAGCATATAGTAATTTTCTTATGGATAGGAACATATATAAGCTTATAAGCTTATATGAGGACTTAGGTTTTAGTCAATTAGGGATAGCTATTTTGAAAGACTCATTGTTGGGTTTTGTGATGTCATGTATGCCAAAAATCATAGTTATCTGACGATCGACAAATTGTGAAAAGCTTTGACAATTTTTATTGTTGGATATTGTCCGAGTTTTTCACTATCTATATTTTAGTAACTAATAGTCGTACAACTGGCATCTTGACATGTATAAAAAGAGTATCTAATCCAACTATCGATTTTTCAAAATACTTATCCCATATTGGCTAATAATTTAAGTCTTCACATAAGCTTATAAGTGTAAGTATGTAATTATAAGAAAAGAACTCTTTAAACATAACTGATAACTCTAAAGATATATGTCTCCGAGAGTGATTTTAGAAAAGGCTAATGCAAACGGAATCTTAAATCAAGTGTAATTTTAAGCTCCAAAAGTGATTTTAAGAACCTCTAATATAAACTGGACTTAAAATGACCATTTCATGAAATTCCTTAATTACAATGACCAATTTTCCCTCAAATGAATCAAATTAAAGAAATGGCATTCATTTCATGAAATCCCAATGGTGGTTTTTCCTTTTCTATTCTTTTTAAATGTGAAATGGCAAAATATTAATATTAGAAAACAAAATGGACTGATTTTCAACTGCCGTGTAAAACACTACGGAATGTTTTCATTTCTGTGGGACTTTCGCTCGAATGTGTATCGTGTGAATGAAAAATATTCTTGCTTAGAGGAGAGTTTTGGGTACGAAGACACGGAAGTTTATTCATACTTATTCGTTACAATTGAGAATTTAAGGGTAATGAGGCTTAACTTCTATCATTAGATAAAAGGAAAAAGGGAAAAATTAGATTACTGAGCCAAGAAAAGCCAGTGAGCTATGAAGGAGAATCGAATAAGCTTTTGGTATTTGCATTGGTATGGTGGTAACGTAGGATTTTGACATGGAAATGAATGTTGGATTAGGTCACGGAACAAGCTCAGTTGTCTCCGTTGACAATCTTAAATGCTTGTTTGGACAGAGAAATAGAAGCAACATAAGTTGTTTATGGTGTCGAAAAGCACGAGTTAAGTATGGCCAGATTTAGGCAAACTAACCACGAATCGAAGCAGTGGTGTCCAAATAGCCTAGCCTGAACATCTCAAGATGGGGCTCGGTTCGCTTGTCTACTTACTGCATGAGAAATCACACTCCAATCTTTTACGTAAGGATAATAGTGCATCCTTTACAAAGTTACGGACTTACAGAAAGTGATCTTAGGGCTACTTATAAAATAGATTTTGAAAAACCAACGTTAGATTAGTCACTCTCCTTATGCATATCATGCATGTCAAAAATTACAGTAGTCCAATAATCGGTTTTTTAGAATATCGACTATGAAAAATCTAAATGATTGGTTTCTTAGAATATCGAATATGAAAAATCGTGATATTTTGAGGAATAAAAATGTCATAGTTTTTCACATTGACATTTTCCAGAAAACAATCATTTCATCACAGTAATTTTAATTTGTTACGCATGACATGTATAAAAAATGTACTATTCCAACGGTCGGTTTTTCAAAACCTATTTTGCAATTGGCTCTTAGCATGTCAATTTACATACTAAGATACACTTTATAATAGCGCCTTTATATATATACCATCCCGATCTTATAAGAACGTCCATACCTATTTTATTGTCAACCCGCTTTCACTGAAGTAGATATTTTGAAAAAACTGACTGTTGGATTAGATAATCTTCTTATGTATATTATATCTATCAAAACTCACAGTGATCCAATCAAAATACAGACTGTTAAACAATTGTTGTAGCTTTTAATGATAAATACTGTCAAAGTGTTTTACGAATTGTATTTTGAAGACCAATAGTCAGAGCACTATAATTTTTGGCAAACCTATCATGCATAAGAAGATTGTCCAATCCAACGGTCGGTTTTTCAAAATACATATCCTACAACTGCCAAAAGGTTTTTCAAAATACATATCCTACAACTGCCAAAAGGGGTGGGCTAACAATAAAATAGGTAAGGATGTCCTTACCTGATCATAAGTCCATATGTAGAAATGTTCTAGTTGGCATTTGCTACCCTTGGTAAAGTCAACAAACACTCATATAGCCGGAATCTAACGGCCATCCGAGTTTTTGTTGACTTAACCAAAGTCTGGCAAATGTTGACTAGAAAATTTTTGTATATGTATATGCGGTCCTGATCTTATAAGCATATGCTTACATAAGTTATGTAAGCACAAAGTTCATAGATAATTGTGGGACACATATTTTGAAAAATTGACTATTGGATTAGATATTCTTCTTATAGATATCATCCATGCATGCCAAATATCAGAGTGATCCAATGTCAGTCAAAATCTCAAAATATAGATTATGAAAACCATGACCATTGAAAACTGTCACAGTTTATCTCAAACCACATTTTCGAGAAATGACTGCACGATGAATGTGATTTTTGGCATACATGACATGTATAAGTATAATACCCAATCCAATAGTCAGTTTTTCAAAATATATATCCCATAATTATCTATTGGTTTCATGGTTATCTAAGTTTATGTAAGCATATGTTGACAGGATCGGGACTGATATACTAGTTTCGATCTTATAATGACGTTTTGACCTTTTGAAAAAATGAGTGTGTTGGATTAGATAATCTATTATGCATGTCATGCAACAAAAATCATAGTGATCCAACAGTTAGTTTTAAAAATACATATTGTGAAAAGACTGACAGCATCCAAGAGTAGGTACAATAAGAGTTTTCATAGTTTGTATTTTAAAAATAGATAGTTGAATCACAGTAATTTTTGACATGCACAACATACATAAGAAGAGTATCTAATCCAACAATTAATTTTTCAAAATACATATAATCCCACAATTTTCAGTGGACGTGAATTGACAATTCAAAATGTCAAGAGATCTTGACTTCGTTCATTTCTATATGCATATATAATATTTATGGTTGGAAACATGAATGTAGAGTTTAGGGCTACGAAGAATCAGAAGCATCAGCTCTGAGGATACGCTTGCTTGCGGAGCACTAAGAAATAAGAATAGCACTGAAACTGCAGCAAAGCAATTTTAGCAGTAATAATGCCCAACATCTTACATCTTTTCTCTTCGACCCACCCACTGGAGAGTGGAGATGTATCATACTCCTAGTTCAAGATAATACTGGACATATCACAACTTTAGGCATTCCCCAGTGCCTCTGCTTTCTGCTTTCATATCTGAGAATGCTTACAAACAAAAGCCACCAGGTACCATCCCTGTCAGCCATGCCTAAAGCCACCAAATTAGGATGCTATTTATTTGGCAACTGCAGATTGTTTGCCACTTAAAAATGAGACACAGCCACTGCAACATTTGCTGGCACACCTAAAGGAGAAGTTTCTGATCTAGCAAAAATGAGAGCCACCATGCTTCTAAATTAATGAACTAACAGATGAAACCCTGATTTTCAATCGCAATAATTCACTCTTCAGAATCCAACTTTAGCTTCAACCTATAAGTTGGTCCTAGCCCCACCCAAACTCCAAAGGGAAAATCCCCCCCACCTAATACGCAGAGCTTGCCACTCTTCACTTCCTCCCTGCTTTCAATTTCTTCTTTCTTACCCTAGAAAAGGAAAAGAGCAGCTATGAGGTGTATATAGAATTCATTCACATCATTCATAATTACCAGATTTAGAACAATACAATGTGAAAATTCCATTTCATTACGCTTAATAACAAAAATCAGAGGTACAATGCGTATAATTACCAGTCTAAATTGATGCAAATACATAAATCTGTGGAGCCATCTTTTCTCTTTCTACTGATTCAACTACAAAACAATACAAATAGAGAAATAAAGCCTACAAAAGATATCTTAAATTTTTGAACCACAAGAGTCCCAAACTACTTGAACAGAGGCAAGAAGAATCATTGAGACAACTCCAAAAGGCCGGAAAAACACCCAAAAAAAAAAAAATGAGGCTCCTTTCTTGTTAAATATATGGAGCAGCTGTATTCTTTTTGCCTCAATCCCCTCTGTACAGGCAGACATGCAAAGCATGGGTAGATGAACCCTGCCACTTAAGGGTTCTCCATCCTTTCTTTAAATCTGTTCATTTCCCTTGAGGATGTTGTACTTGCAGAGGGGGCATGTTGCATTCATCTTAAGCCATTTCACAATGCATGTAGAGTGGAAATGATGGTTGCAGGGGAGTGCATGAAGCTCTGCTCCATCCTCATAGGAGCTGAGACATATACAGCATTCCTATAAAAAAAATAAAAATAAAAATAAATAAATAAGGAGTAAGAGATTAAAATCAAAATCTCCCTGAAACAGACATGAATCTTTAATGGAAGGCATAGTTATAAAATTTCCCTACAACAGTAACTACATTCGACAAATAGCACTAACAGGCCTCTTTCTACATGTTGACCCTTATTTCTACTTGCATTACTCTTCTGCCATACAAGCATCTGATTTTGATGCTGCATCACATTCCACATGCATATCGACGAGCATCCTGAAATCATTATGCAACTCTTTTACCTGTAGCCTTAGGACGCAATTTACTGGAAACTGTTGATCAAACCATGACAAAAAAAAGACATGAAAGTGGAGACACATAGCACATGACAAGCATCCAAGCCAAAAGCCCATAACAATTGAAATGTTTTGCTTCAGGCTACTTGGCATCACCACTTGCGTCAAATGAGGCGCTTGAGAAGCCACCGTTGGATATGCCCTTCCAATAATCAGCTAACACAATGATTTTGGACGATTTAACTTGGGGAATTTTTCAGTTCGTCCACTTTTCAAAGAAATAGATTACAATAAAGGTCCATAGACACCACGTAAATGCGACAAGAAGCAGGGTATGAGAGCTTTAACTGAAAGTGCATTACTTTTAACTTCATATTTCACAATAGTGTCGTACAGTATGGAACTTTTATTTCATATCCCAGCCAGTAAAAAGATAATTCTTGAACACATTGAAAGTTGTCTTTGTACTCTTGAATCTAGGAGACACCCCAAAACAACAAACACCCCCCCACCCCAACCCAAAAAAAGAAAAAGAAAAAAGAAAATGAAAAAGATTAAATAAAGAAATAGGCTCAATTATCCCTAATACATATATATGAATTTCATATGCACTATTAACTCGAAATGCATCCACCATTAAAGAGCTTAGAAAACTTAGAAGATCAATGTAATTTATGCCTTTATTCTTCTATATAATTCCCATAATTCAGTACATGATTGAAATAGAGAAATTATTTCACCTTCAAGAAGTGTTTAGATTCAAATTTGAACCAAATTTCCCCCTCCCCTCTCTCTCTGTCTTCTCCAACAGATTTTCCATTTTTGGCCTATTTTTGCAGAAATTTCCGACGGCCATAACTTCATTTCTCAACCTTTTTCCATGATTACAGTTTCTAAAATTTTCTAAAATCAAGATCTAAAACATATCCAAAATTCATAATTTTCCGATGACTGTACAATTAATTATGATTTTTTCAAGATTTCGGGCTAACCAAGCTTCAAAAATTCATAGAAAATAATGTACCAAGCGATAATTCACCAAATTTGGTATGCATGCTCCCTACATCATCTAGATCATAGGAAAAATAATCACAAGGTCCAAATTTGCATAAATTCATACATACATAAATGGATAGAGAGAGAAAGAGAGAGAGCTTGGAAAACCACAACCCATATACATACACACATATACATATAGAGAGAGAAAGAGAGATAGCTAGCTTAAAAAACCACACCCCATATACATACATACATACATACATACATATACATATAGAGAGAGAGAGACAGCTAGCTTAAAAAACCACACCCTCGTATACATTCATACATGTATCATGTATGTATATATATACATATGGAGAGAAAAAGAGAGATAGCTTGCCGAGAAAACTGCCCCCTTCTTCCTCACCCTTGTCTCTCTCCCTGTCCTCCACCACCCCCTCCTTAGATTTTTTTTTTTTTTGAAAGTTACAGTTTGCCCCCCCTGAATTATAGGCTATTTTTAAATTGCCCCCATGTGGTATCTATTGATAAACAGGGCAAAACGGTCAACTAGTCATAAATATAGATGCCGCATGCCAAATGAAAATGTTTTATAGTTCAGGGGGCAGATTGCTTCAATCGATACCACCGGGGTGGCAACTTAAAAACGACCTTTAGTTCGAGGGGGCAAATTGTAATTTCCCCAAGATTATACAAGCCACTAGTTTATAAGCATTTTATTTTAAGCAAAAAAATATATTATTCCCTCTGTCCCACAAAGATAGGCCATATTTCCCTTTTAGACTGTCCCAAATGATTGTCCACTTTGAAAAATCAAATTATATTTTTTTAATTTCCCATATTACCCTTTATTATTCCAAGAATGTCTTGGCTGTTTGGAACCATATGCATTATAATGTTGATTGTAGAAGGTAGTTTTGGAAAGAAAAAGTTAAATAAGTGACAAATCAATGGATTAATGAATTTTCTTAGTATACATGTTTTGTGAAAGTGGCCTATCTTTGTGGGACAATGGAGTATTAGAAGAAATAAAGAGGGCAAAATGTCCTACTTTACAATGATGAAAAATAAACAAAAAAACCAAAACCAAAAGAGAATCTACTGCAAAACAAAAACCAATCCACCAATCACACACCGAAACCCAATTTCCCATAATAACAAACAAAGAAATCCCCCTAAAGCCCAAAAAGAAACCAAAAACAAACTTTATCCCATAACCGTGAATACAACACTTCTATCTTCAAAAAATTATAGTATTCCTTTCAAACCAAATCACCCAAAAAATAGCTAAAACTGCACATCTCCAAAATACAATAGCATTCAGTTTACTTTATTCTTTGTTTCATTATTTATAGCCTTATAATTGAACTTAATGTCTTTATTTTTTTATATTGCCCCTTCAATTTATAGTATATTTACTTCAAATTTAGCAATCCACACACACACACACACACACACACACAGAGCGAGAGACACATGCAATACCCACATGGATAGAATATACTGTATACAAATGAAGTTGAAAATAAGGAAAGGATGAGATAACCCATTGCACAGCAGTTTACCGCATCTTCAGGTAAAAGAATACGTTCATTTGCCAAGTATCCACTGCTTGTTTCTACAGGAATCATCTTTCCTGCCCCAACACAAGGCTTTTCCTCATTGTTTACTATTTGAAATCTGTATGTGGGAAGGATACTGAGATCTGCCTCTGATGCACCCTCCTGTTTAGTCACATAAAAATGATATCAGAAATAAGCTGTTAGTAGCACTCAATCTGTTTGAGATCGTTGTGTCAGTCAGAGTTAATTGTTCTTTCTTCATACCTGGCCAGCAACTGCATAAAGGATTGCAATAATGCAAGGCAAGCAGCAACAGAGGGCGATCCCAATCAAACATGCCAAAACAACACAAAAGATGGCAAAGAACACATCAAACGCCAGAAATACCACAGCCAACCTGCACAAATTCAGTATTAGAGATTCCTGGAAAAATTATTTGCAACCAACTGTCGCAGGCAATATATTATAAATAGGTTAAAAAAATAAATAAATAAATAAGAAGAAGAAGAAGAAGAAGAAGAAGAAGAAGAGATTGTAGCCAGTCAGACAAATTATGAGTCAATTTAGATTTGAAAGTGTAAAACTTGAAGAGGATTTCTTCTCTGATTAAATCAATGTAACTCGTATGATCTTTCAGGCAATTGAAGCAAGAAAATTATTGTTGATAAGCTTGCTCATTTTTTGAAATAAAAACAGCTTTACACATTGGCCAGGCAAAGCTTATCTGAAAATTGCGTTAATATGTGGCAAGGATTCATACCTTACATTCCGTGAGATTAACACGTGAAAAAGTTACCAACTTTCCTTTTCATAAAAATAAGACAGATTTATTTCATGAAGAATTGAATATAATCACTTTAAAAAAAAAAAAAAAAAATCATTCCCCCTTTCTTTAGTATCCAAAAGAGATGTAATGGTCCATATTGAAAATAACAGTAAAATGTTGGCCAAAAATAAATAAATAAAAGCATTAGCAGTATTTGAAAATTAAGTGAATGTTTCTCCTGTGGAAATAAGAATTTTCCTCTCTAATAGGGATTATTACATCATCTTAAAAGTTAAAACCTAGGTGTTTTGCCCATTGTAGGAAAAGTTAAACAGTTGATTGATTCAAAGAAACACATTTATTGCAAGAAATAGTCATTTGAATCAATCATAAACAGTCTGCCAGGCCACACACACACACACACACACATAAAACATTATCTTATATATATTATTAAATGAAGTATGTCTTCAAAAGATCAAGGCTTACCAGTACAGCCGTGGAGCATTTAGCAGAAGTAATTCACCACCAGAGACTACCCAATAGAAGCCAACTATCCACCAGAGAAATGATGCCATCGTATTCACAGATTCACATCGTTTAGTGACACTGAGCCATCAACCATGAAAGCAGAAAGGGGCCAATCATTTATAAACCCTTCTAGTATAGTTACCAAAGCAGAATAGAAAAATAATTGTTATTGGAGAATAAACAGGAAGTATCAGAAGACAGAGACACTTGAATGAAGGTATACTAGCACACAGCACTGCTTTGTCAATTGGGACCTATGCTACACGGATTCTTCACTTCACTCCGGAGTACGGATTACCTGCACCTGATACTTAAACAAGGATAAGGGGACTCCTGCCAGATACTTCAAAATAGTGGAAAATCTTTGGAAAGTAGACAAATCCGACATGTGGACACACACCGACACCTGACGCCCACACCCAGATTGGGACTATAATAGACATTTATTTAGAATGCTTAACCCATCAGAATGAATATTCTTATAGCATAAGCAATAAACACATTGAGGAGATGCCGTCACATAGTATATAATATTATACAAAGCAAGATTCCTGAATCTTGCGAGATACTTTTTCCCACAATAACCCTACTCTAAAGCTTTGCTTGGTTTCTAGAAGAAAAAAAAAATAGAGAACAAAATGCTAAAAATTGGCTTTATTTCCTAAGCTTTTTACAACATTATTTTCTTCTCTCATTCTTTCCAAGAATCAAAGAGAGTGCAAAAGATACCCTTTACTACTAAGTAAATAAAAATTATAGACATGCACTTATTTTTGACAAAACCTCATTAATCCATTACTCCCACTATCCCACAAAGACTAGCAATCTTTCCTTTTTAGGTTGTCCCATAATGTTCGTTCATTATAGAAAGCCAAGGCAATGTTCTTTTCGTATATTGCACGTGTACAGAGGCTTTTGTGTTTTGTTAAAATACAATTTAACTTTGTAAAAAAATCCAAAAAAAAAAAGAGTAGAGGCATGAATTTTCTTTTATCTCCCCACAATACCCTTTGCTATACTAGAAATTACATTTACAACACCATAAAATAAAGTAAAAGTAGAGATGTTAATGCATTAATTTTGTCTAATAGTAAGAGGATAATATTGGAAAGACAAAATTGAACAAGTGAGATGTCAGTACAGTCTTTATAGGATGAAGAAAGTAAATATGTTTGATTGGTTAATCTATACACTGACTCTAGACTATTTAACACCACAATCTGTTGCCATTTTGCCACCACTAAACACAACCACCCTGTTGCTGCTACCACCATCACCATCATTACCATAAATAACCTAACCAATACCACTACAACCACTGTGGTTCTCCATCTACCATGACCACCATCACGACTGCCCCACCACACCACCACCCTAACACTCAACCTTGAAACATCTCCTTAATTGTTCTAGGCATCACCCAAGTAATTCCCGATGCCATAAAAACAGAGCCCCAAAGATCAACAACAGGACAATGGACAAGGAGATGATCAATAGTTAAGCACTTAATCCTTGCAACTGTACACATGAAAAAGGCTACTTGGGAAGGTGCACATGAACTCCAAACTTTTTACCTTGGAACTCACCCCTCTCAAAGCCTCTCAAAAGAGAGTAACGATCTTTCACCGAGATACTGTTGGTAGGAAATTTTCTCTAAATCATAACATCCTTATTATCTGTGGCAACCTCCATCAGATGAAGATTTTCGAAGAAAGACACCACTGCATCTAGCTCCCAATCTTGAAAACTTTTTATCAAAGTAGGATTCCAATTTCCAAACGACACCCCCTTCGGACCAGACAACATGATCAGACACCAAAGCTTCCTTATCACAAACAATAGCAAAGAGGTATGGGAATTCATCCCCTAAAGTGCTTTCCCCACACCAAACATCCTTCCAAAACTTCACCCTCCTAAGGTCCCCCAAGCTGAAACAAAAACCTTTGTCAAAACTATTGTACCCACTCCCAATTGCTTTCCAAAGTCCCACCCCATGAGTACCTGTAACTTCCTTCAAAGCCGATTTCCTATCTTGGTAACCATATTTCCACACAACCACCTTCTTTGAGCATCTCTTTCCTTCATCCTTTTAAAACCATAATAAATCTCAATCCACAAGATGATACTTGAACTCCTCCATACCTGCCCACAAAAAGTTCCTTTTAAGCTTATCCAACCTTCTAGCAACTAAGGAGGGAATTATGCAAAGGGACATGAAACATGTTGGAATGCTAGCAAGAGTACTTGCGATCACTATAAACTTAATCCCATTTAACAAGCATAGTCTCTTCTAACCAACGAGTCTGTCCTCCACCCACTCAATTTGCTGAGGTTGTTTGTACTACAGCTATGAGAGAGTTCTCTAATTTTATCCTTCAAAATAAACTAATTGATCCACCTTTGGTGGGAGGTAGCTTTACATGGTCCAATAATCGGATGAATCTAGCTATGCCTTGTTTGGATATATTTCTACTTTCCACGACATTGGAGGAGTGTTTTTAAAGACTAGTGCAATCGGTTTTACCCAAGCCTTGATCTGATCATGCCCCAATTGTACTTGATATTGAGGAAGTGGTCCATGATTGAGGTCCCTTTCACTTTGAAAACATGTGGTTGAAAAACGGATGGTTTCGTTGAGTTTGTGAGGGGGGGAAGTCATTTTATTTTCAGGGTACTCCCCGTTGTGTTTGCAAAGACAATTATAGTGTTAAAGGAGAAACTTAAAAAGTGGAAAAAAAGACGTGTTTTGTAGGGTGGAAGTTCTGAAAAGTGAGTCCTTGGGTGATATTGAAAGATGGGATGCTTTAGATGGGAGTGGGGAGATGTCGGTGGAAGAGAGGGATATGAGGGAGGCTGCGAAGAGGGAGTTTGCTAGGATGGTGGCGTTAGAGGAAATTTGTTGGAGGCAATAAATGAGAGAATTATGGCTTAGCGAAGGGGACAAAAATATTTTCTTTCACCGAATGGCTAATGCTCATAAAAGGCAAAATTATATTGGGAAGCTGGTGGTTGATGGAGTAGAGGTGGAAGGGTAGGATAACATTGCTTTGAGTATAGTAAAATTTTATTCTATGTTGTTTTGGGAAGAAGAGGCCCGTAGAGCATTGCTCAATGGAGTTGAGCTTAAGTTTTTAAATGAGATTGATGTGAGGTTGTTGGAGAGACCATGGGAGGAAGTTGAAGTTTTTGAGGCAGTTAGTAGCTTGAATGGGGATAAAGCTCCAGATCCAGACAGTATGACTATGGCCCTTTTCCAACAATGTTAGAGAGTTGTGAAAGATGATATAATGAGGATTATGGTGGAATCTGCTGAGGAAGGGGTTTTTTAGAAGAGTTTTAATGCTATTTTTCTCTCTTTGGTCCCTAAAAAAAGAAAAGTTGTTGATATAAGAGATTTTGGGCCAATTAATTTAGCAGGCAGTATTTATAAAATTAATACAAAAGTGTTGGTTGGTAAACTGAAGGTTGTTGTGGATAAGGTGATTTCCCCTAATTAGAATGCATTTGTTGGAGGTAGACAAATCTTGGATACTGTTTGTCTCGCAAATGAGGTTATTGATTCAAGGTTGCGTGGTGGGAATTCAGGTCTTATTTGTAAACTTAACGGGGAGAAGGCCTATGACTCTGTAAGTTGGAATTTCCAGTTGTTTATGCTTAGGAGGATAAGATTCACTAAAAAGTGAAAGACATGGATCAAGACCTGTATTTCTACAACTTTTTTCCTTGATTTCTAATGAGACCCCTTACAGCTTCTTCAAAAGCTCTAGGTATCCCCACCATGGGGATCCTTTGTCACCATTCTTGTTCATTACTGTGATGAACACTTCTAGCAAGCTCCTACAAAAAGTGGTTGAGGCTAAATGTATGGAGCGTTTTATGGTGGACAGGAGAGAGGTTGAGAGTGGTAGTGTTCCACACCTCCTTTATGTAGATGATGCCATTATTTTTTGTGTGGGGTTCAGTTACGGTATTTAAAATGTGCGGTCCTCAGTTTTGAAGCAGTCTCTGGCTTAAAGATTAATTTGGCAAAGAGTGAGTTGATTGCAATGGGTGAGGGTGTGGATGTTAGGGAACTAACAGGTGTTCTCGGTTGTAGGGTGGGTTCATTACCATCTAGCTATTTGGATATTCCATTCAGGGCTTCTTTTAAGAATACAACGGTTTGGGATCTGGACTTAGCAAAGTACAAAGGAGGTTAAGCTATTGGGAAAAAGGGTATTTTTCGAAAGCGGGTAAACTTACGTTGATCAATAGTAATTTGGCTAGCCTTCTGACTTATTTTATGTCAATGATCAGAATTCCAATGTCGTTGGTAAAGAGGTTGGAGAAATTCCAAAGGGGTTTTCTGTGGGAGGGGCTGGATGGAGAGTTCAAATTTTATTTCGCTGATTGGCATACAGTTTACACCCTAAGAGAGGCTAGAGGTTTGGGGATTAGGCCACATCATCTCGCCGATAAAGCGCTTTTGGGAAAATGGTTGTCGAGATTTGCTCGGGAGGAGGAGTCCTTGTGGAGAAAGGTTATCGCATGAAAGTTTGATTCTAAGGAAGGGGATTGGTGGGCAAAAGTGACTTGTCAAAATCATGGGAGGAATCTTTGGAGAGCTATTCTAGGCAAGCTAAATTACTTCAAAATCAAAGTGAGATTGAATATAGGGAATGGGATTCAAGTCTAGTTTTGAAATGTGTGGTGTGGGGAGGTGCCACGTAGGGTGGAGTTGTCATAATTATTTGCTATTGCAGCGGATAAAGATGCGTGGATGTCGGATTGTGCTTCTTGGGAGGAATCTTTGGTGGGCAAAAGTGACTTGTCAAAATCATGGGAGGAATCTTTGGAGAGCTATTCTAGGCGAGCTAAATTACTTCAAAATCAAAGTGAGATTGAATATAGGGAATGGGATACGAGTCTAGTTTTGAAATGTGTGGTGCGGGGAGGTGCCACGTAGGGTGGAGTTGTCATAATTATTTGCTATTGCAGCGGATAAAGATGCGTGGATGTCGGATTGTGCTTCTTGGGAGGGTGAATGTTATGCCCTGGGATGTGTCACTTCATAAGAACCTTAAAAATTGGAAGTTAGAAGGAGTTTTTTTTGAGCGAGGGGGGGGGGGGGGGG
>JAESVK010000335.1:488329-503786 GCA_017140935.1 Hamamelis virginiana | reverse complement strand
AGGGGACTAAATTACAGTCTCTAGATTGTGGGAGCAACTAGTTCCACCTAAAGTGGTTTTCTTTACATGGACATCTATGTGAGAAAAATGTTTGACTTAAAACAACCTAATTAGGAGGAATTTTGTAATGCTGAACTAGTGAGTGATGTGTAAAGAAGCGATGAAATAGTGGATCACCTCATAATTCAGTGGGATTGCTCAAGAGGTGTGGGTTTACTGTTTTATGATCTTTGGGGTGTTGCTGAACAAAGTGTTTGATTTGGTGGATGGTTGGTGGTGTTGTAGCCATAATAGCAAAGCTTTGACAGTGTGGAACTTGGTCCCTTATACCATCTTTTGGACTATTTAGAGAGTGAAGAATAGAAGAATTTTTTAGGGGGTAGAGCTTTCTTTGGACATTAAGAGTAATATTGTTTGAATTCTTTTTGTTTGGAAGGGCCTGGAGGTATTTGGTGAATGGAGTTCACTCCATTGTTTTGCTGACTTGCTTAGATTGTAATTTTGTCTCGTTTGTTTTGTGAGTGACTTTGTGGCATGTATACCTTGCATGTACATGGGTTTATAGCCCCTCTTTTTTTTTTGTAATGAATAGCTATACTTATACCTCATAATATATATATGTGTGTGTGTGTGTGTGTGTGTGTGTGTGATCTAAGCTTATATAATATTAGGTTATGTAAGCATGAAGCCATAGATAATTGTGTGATGCATATTTTGAGAAACTGACTGTTGGATTATATACTGTACTTATGCATGTCATGTATGCCAAAAATCACAGTGATCCATCAGTCAGTTTCTCATAAATGCCACTGAGAAAAACTGTTGACAGTTTTCAACAGTCACAGTTTTTTATAGCTATAATTTGAAATTTTGACATCGGATCACCGTGATTTTTGGTAAGCATGACATCCGTAAGTACAGTATCTAATCCAATGGTTAGCTTTTTCAAAATATGCATCCTACAATAACCTATGGCTTTCATGCCGACATAACTTATATAAGAAAATGATGACTAGATCGGGACTATATATATATATATATATATATAACATGGAAAATAAAAATAGCAACAATTATATTGGTTATGTTTATCTTATCTATATGCACCTTAACAAAAACTAGCCTAATGTTAACTAATGGCCACCTTGCTCAAACAAAGGGGCCAAATTATAGTTATTAACAACAATGTATCTTGGTGTTGCTAGTAAAATTCTTTAACTAATTGTTTCATTAAGAACTTTGACGGCAATCAAGGTCGCTTAAATAATATTCTCGATATTGAGTTAGGGTTTTGCACTTAAAATTTTGCACTTAAAAAAAAAAAAATAATAATAATAATAAATCATACTAACCAAAAGGGAATATATTTGCTAATTAAAATACTATGGTCCGTTGTTATAATCTATTTAAGGAAAGTAATACAACGTTGTATACTAATGTATAACAAGCTAAGCTATGAAAACTATGGTCTATCAGTATTTTTTATTTAAGTAAAAAATGGAGAAACCTAATATATGGAGGAAGTATACAAGGCTTTAATGGAACTACATGGAAAATAACAACTCTCTTCGACTGTAAGACACAGTGCAAACAAAATCAACACAAGACTATCCTTTCAATTCTCCCTATAAGAACTTCAAACAAAGATTTCAACAGTACTCCTAATGTTTCCTGGCATCCGGACAATAATATATTTGCTAATCGGATGCCCACCCTGCCTCATAATAATGCCTGAATAGTATTTCCTATAACCAATGAGTTCATATCGGCGATCTTCACTTAAGTTTCCCCTTGATGCTTCTTCCCACAGTCCTTCCATATGTACCAATGCAATTAAATAGGAATCCCTCCCCAAAGAAGAACACTTTGATGGCTATGTGAATCAATTCACCCACCACTAGAGAGAGTGGCCCCCAACTTCTTTTTTTTTTTTTTTTTTTCAAGAGAGACAAACCACTAACTTTAGTAGAACAAATCGAACCCCAAATAGAAAGAAAATGTAGTACAATAATCACTCATAGTATTACAACCGATAAGAAGATGATCCACAGATTTCATCCTTCATACACTTACGACTTCAATTCTGAACTGCCCTCTCTGAATAATCTATATGAAGATTCTTCTAATCAACCATGCACACAAAAATATGTTGAATTGAAACATTAAAAGAAGCCCCAAACTATTTTGGTTTGGTTTTTTTTTTTTTGGGAAAAAATCTATCTCTTACACCCATAAGAAGATGAAAGAACAATTAAACTAAGAATCCTCCACACCTTAAGAATCTTTGCATCCTAGCCCTCATACAACCTTCCCAGAAAAACAATCACTAAACTCAACTCCTAGTTCTGAAGCGAAATCACAAAACTAACTCCCAACACATTGGTTCTCTAGACCACTACATAAAGTGCACTGCTGGTGCATCTTCTCAATTGCAACAGAAAATAGAATTGGGAACTAGACCTTTTGATGGACATATCCACAATACTTATCGAGTTAAAAAAAAAAAAAGAAGCAAAATCTGTTCCTCATTACATATCATTCATCGTTATCATTGTTTTACTAATTGAGCAATTACCTTGTTGATTATCGACATGAGAACAATAATATTTTTCAATCCCAACTTTTCTATCAATTTGCACTTATAGATGATGCCAACTTAGAGTCAACATATGTTGTATCCTCCGAAACCTTTGAGCCAGTTATAAATGAAACCCCTCACATGCCTTCAGACCCTTCAATTGCGAGTCAACATGTGTTGTATCCTCTGAAACCTTTGAGCCGGTTATAAATGAAACCCCTTGCATGCCTTCGAACCCTTCAATTGCGAGCATCACAAATCCAGTAAAATAGAGCCCAGTAGATAGTTCATTCATAATCTGCACGTATGATGTCATGGAGGCATTTCTGCATCATTGATCATAGACAATCTATATAAATAAGGATAGCGTTCCAATATTTTCAAAGAATATGGTTTTCTAATGCCTGCCATCTAATTTGTATCCTCCAAAACCTATAATCCAGTTATATATGAAACCCCTTACATCTTCAGACCCTCCAATTGCGAGCATCACAAATCCAGTAAAAAGGAGCCCAGGAGACAGTTCATTAATAATCAGCATGTATGATAAGATGGAAGCATTTTTGCATCATTGATCTAGATAATTTATATTTATAAGGATAATGTTCTAATATTTCCAAAGGAAAAGTTTTTCTAACGCCTGTCATCTTTTACCAGTTCTTTTAAGGAGAATGTCCTTTGTGCTGATTTTTCCATCCTTCTACGTGTGTATCCCTTGAATAGTTGAATGCCCATCATTTCTTAACTAATCCTTCTAAGGATAATTTGTAGCACCAAAACCCACCCATCCTTTCGGGTAGAGACTTCTAAAAGTTGTGATCAATTTAGGAATTGTTTTTCAGCCTTGCATAAGAGATTAGGATTGGCAATTTTTTGTCTTTCCTGTCCATTTGGTTTTGCATGAAACGAAAATTTGAATTTGGACGGTATATTCTGTCCAAAATCAGGTATCCAAACAGGTTCAATCATGGCTAAGAGACCAAATGCCAGGACTCGACTTGCGTGAGAGCGTTTACCTACTTGAGATGATACAAAATGATGACAGAGCTGCATACACAGCACTGATAGGTATTCCCTCCGGCAATTTGGTGTTGGTATGAACCAGGCAGCACTGCCAATAAGCAAAGCAAAAAACAGAACTGAGGTCTGACAGGTTAGGAATCAGTTCTGCAAAACAAACTGGTTTGAAAGTGTACCAAACTTCAGTTACTTATTTTATGCCAGAGAGAGAGAGAGAGAAATGTCTCGGCTTAATAATAACAAGATATGGCAATATAGTGAAAAACATAAAAAATAGTTCAATTTCAGTAGTTGAAGTGATGTCATATAAGCACTTCTATTAAATTACAATAATACATTTTGCAAAGCATTTACTAGTGATGGTTCAGGCAGCAAAAGTCAGTCTTGCCGTTGGCTTAGGTAGGGCAAATAAGGGGCATAATGACTATTTGCCAGGTCTAAACCTGACAATAACCATGAGATAACCTGAGGCAAAACTCACACCCACCCTCTCCATTGCGCCTCCTTGCAACCTATATTCTCCTCATCCATAGCCAGTTAATGAACCTCACTGAACATTGTAATTGAGTTTCTCGAGCTTCACCATAATCTTTTCACATCTACATCACCCCAGTACTTTGAGGAAATCCTAGACTCTCAACTTGAAATAAAGTTCCATCAGGTTCAATGATTAAACTACCATTAAAACATCAAAGTGAGCTATCACAGTCAACCAGACCATGGAGTTATACTAAATTCTTCATAATATAAATGAATCAAACTAACTAAAACAAACAAACAAATGTCTTCATAATATAAATTATTCAAAATAACCAAAACAAAGAAATGAATGCGCAACTACAATAAAAATTATGAATGCATAAAACTACTCTAAAACTCTTACAATAACGATTACCCTCATTTACCAAAATGACTAAATGAGCACTTTATTCAGAAACTAATGACTAAACAAGGTCAGGCAATTCTTCACGACAGACAATTCAAACTATTATGAAACAACTGCAACAAAAAATCCATCATTCAACAGAAAAATGCAAAAATTATCATTTATCTACATAAATGAAGCCATACAAAGCTCAAATTACACCATAAAACACAATGATCAAACTCAGGAACTCAATTTCAAATTAAAAAAAAAAAAAAATCAAATCAAATTCAATTCATACTCACCTCGACCGATTCAAACTCGCGGAACCCCTAACTTCTGCTCCCTCATCCTCGCTCTCATTCACCTCCTCATCGTACTGTTGCCCCTCAACATACTGTTGTCTCTCCTCAGGTTGCTGCCTCTCCTCATCCCTCGCCCTCCTCATATTCCTCCTCCTGTACTCCAACCACACCAGCACGACATGCACTCCACACTGCAGCGCGTAGCCGCAGATCCACAGACGAATCGGCGTGCTCGGATTTTCGTTCACCGTACAGATCAACATCACCACCGAGACAACCACGAACGCCATGTTCCACATCATATCCAACGCCACCACCGGCTTCGAGTAACCCCAGTCGGCGCGCCGCTCCTCCAACTGACGCGCCGCCGTCTCGCGCACAAGCATCGAAGGTCCCCGCCGGCCGGTAGCCCGGCCGAGCAGGAGGGCAAGCGTCGCCGGTCGAGTGGCCTGCTCGGCCGTGCCCTGGCGTGGCTGAAGAAGAGGTGCGGTGACATCTGTCGTTGAAGAGACTTCGGCCATGGGTTAGTGAGAGAAAGTGTAGAGAGGAGATGGTGAGGAGAGAGAGCGGCGTGAGAGCATAACTGTATATATCATATGTGTATGTGTATGTGTTGAATTCTGGGGGGTTTGGGGAAGGTTTGGGCGGTTCTTCTTACATTCTTCTCTCTCTAAAAACATACGAACGCACGCTCTTCTACTCCGCGTTGAATGGTAGATGAGAGCTGAGCTGAGACGGGAGTTCTCTAGAGAGAAGAGTTCTAGAGAGAGAAAAAGCCTAGGAAATAGGAAGATACAAACGGTTATTGGTTTTTGTTTTTGTTTTAGGTTTTCGGATTTGACGTTGTTCTTGAATAGGTAAACTTATTATTCAAAATAAAAAAATAAAAAAAAAAGTCTCCCTCATTTAAATCATATAAATGATTTTCATACAAAATTTGTCATGAATAATAGCATACCATTAAAGCTGCTGTTTTGGATGCTAAAATCAAAATTTGACTTTGGCAGTTCAAATGGCACCCCCCATTGGAGATGTTTTTAGATTTCTCTATTTTTCAATTTACTAGAAATTCTTCTTCTACGAGGATTGTAATTCAACAATTGTACCCAAATATGACAAATTATAAGCCTATTTAAACTTGAAATATTATTCAAAAAAATAATAGGATTCTACATTTTTCTCCTATAAATGGGTGTCAAATTAATATAATTTGCCATTTTGAAATGATCTAACATAACCCATATATATATATATATATATATATACTTGGATATATGGGTCCATGGTCTAGATTGGTGGCCTACTTCCCATACATTTTTACCATCTCCTTCAATGAAGATTCTAACTTATAATTTGTGATAATAGAAGTTAGTATTTATACTACCTCTATTTAATAAATACATAAAATCTAACCTATAAAACACTTACTCTGAAACATATTTTCTGAAATTATGCCTCTTTCTTTTGTTACCCCTTGTATTGTTCTCTTTCCATACTTTTCACTTAATTCATATATAATATTTTTGGTAAGAAAGATTGAAATTCATTCATTATATATATACATATATATAGATTTGCTGTAAGTCAACATATTTTTATAAAAGACAGACTTACCCTTTTATTTCTATTAGTTTGTTACACACCACTTCATATTTTCAACATATTTTCCTTTTTTTTTAAAAAAAATCTTTTCGATTTTATCTTATTAATTCAAATTTGAAAAAGATATAGCAAATATGCATAAGAAAAGAACAAATTTGGAGAGTTTGTCACTTATCAGTTAGGAAACAAACTGCAATAGAAAATAATTTGAAACACACATGAGTAACTTATAGAGAGATTCAAGGACAAGAGGAATCCATATAATCTCCTCCACAATCTTCTCAAGGCAACATTGCTTTGGATTGCAATCTTTTCAAAATATACATCCCACAATTCTTTATCAGTTTTATGCTGACTTTCGCAAAATGCATATGCTTACTAGATGAAGACTCTGTATATGTATATCAGGAATGTGGGTCAAGTTCCGGTTACATATGGTTCTTACCCATGGTTTGACACATGGTTTGTAAAACCATGTATGGGACATGTATTTTAAGAAATGGACCGTTGGGTTAAATATTTTGCTTATATATATTATGTCTATTAAAAATCACATTGATCCAACGGTTGGTCTTTCATAACACAGACTATGAAAAACTGTGATAGTTTCACACAGTTTTTTACAGTTTATTTCAAAACAGTGATATTTTTGAAAAAGTAGCCGTTTGATCAATGTGATTTTTTGTAGATATAATACATATAAACAAATCATCTAATCCAATGGTCGGTTTCTCAAAATAATTATTTCATATATGGTTTTGCAAATCATGAGTAAGGACCATATGTCACAGGAACTTGACCCTGGAATGCTAACATCAAGTGCACTTGATGCATCTTGCATTAGGTGACCTCATTTAGAGTAAGTTGCATAACATATTTCAAAAACTTACCATTGTATTAGATGCTCCTCATATGTATGTTATGTCTCCCTAAAATCACAGTCATCCAACGGTTGGTTTTGAAAAATGTCATTGAAAAACTGGGACTAATTTTTGTTATTCAAAATATCACTGTTTTTTCATATGCCAACCATTGGATCACTGTGATTTTTGGCAAATATAACATATATAAGAGGAGTATCTCTAATCCAATAGTAGGTTTTTCAAAATATGGTCAACAACTTGTTCTAAATGAGGTCACTGTTAGGGATTTTTTAAGATATATTAATTTTTTTAAACTTTAACACAAATATAAACCAAGTTTGATCTAATTACCAATTAACAACAAACAACTAATAAAATAAATAAAATTTTTTATATATATAAGAAAATGTAAGAAATGAAAAAGATAAAGTAAGAAAAGCTGACTTGTGGGAAAGCATGTGAAGACACGCTGTCCTAAAGATACTATTGTCTCTCTATGTACAAGTGATAATGGCTAACAGTCCTTCAAAGATACGATCCCAAATAGCTTACGGCTAGATCTTCAATGGGTATGTCCAATGAAAGACAAATAAACCCATCTTCGATAAAGTTGCCCAACAATAAAATTATGAGAGAAATTATGGAAAATAAAATATAAGATATGGAAGAAGAAGATTATATTGGGTATAAAATGAGACTTAGTAGAACCCCTCTATTTATCGGACAAAAAATAACCGTTATGTAACGACAAGTGCCTTAATATTCACATAAAACTTTATGTAACCTCCAAATTAAAAGTGATCAAATTCATAAATATCAAATAAAATAAAATAAATAAACAAAAGATTTGATATTTTAATTTATTATTACAATTATATCTTAACAGTCACACGATGCAAGATGCATCAAGCGTACCTCATGTTTATATATATATATATATATTGATCAGTACGCTGATATGGCATGTTTCTTTGGCATTCCCTCCTTAATTATTTTCTCTCATTCAATTTGAACCCACCTTAAAATAACATAGCACCGTAACATTTATACAACTAATTAACTCAAATTAAGATTTTAAATATTTTTTATTCATTATATGTGGGCCCATCTAACTCTCTTTTTTCCATCTATAATAATTATTATTTTTTTAAAATTATTTGAATTATAGATCACATCTAACATTTTCCTCTTGCTAACTTTCCCATCTTCTTGTTTTGATTTGTATTTGAAAAATTAGTTCTACTTAGCTTTCTACTTTTTATTTATTTATTCTTCATTTTTTTTAATAATATATCATACTTGAGTTTCTCCAATCTCTCTATGATAGTTTTAAATTTTAACCATTTCTCATGTATAAAATACATACTCTACCTCAAGAAATTAAATAAGGATAGTGCTATTTATATATATACACAATAGGTCACAGTCAACCCTCCACTTGCAAGGTGGAAATAAATAAGGATAGTGCTATTTATTTAGTCCATCTATACTAGTATAGGAAACTGTTGGGAGGCAATTGGTCTCCTATTTTTATCAATAAAATTATTATTATTTTATAACTTATAAAACTATATATATATATATATATATATATTGTTAAAAAAAGTCAGTTCAATAGCACCCACATTTGATATTCAATCCATTCAAATGAGTGAAGTGTGCCACATAGAATTAAGTAATAGCTAGGAGTCTGATGGTGAAATGAGGTCCACATGAGACAGTTAATACTGAATACGAATTGTGCGTGGGAGGTTTCTCATCTATACTTCAACGTTAAATTAAATATACAACCTCTAGGGCTTTTAGGTGAATGGTGCGTGCGATGTGGGCGGTTTGAAGGTTGACTCTCGATTGTGTGAGAGCTCACTCTCTACATTACAGCCTGTCAACATTAGATTGCTCCCAAATAAATAAAATAAAATAAAGGATTCGACTGCCTTCAAATTAAAGAATTTTTCTAGTCCTCTCATTGGAAACAATCATATGAAATAACTTTCAATCACGTACTTTAGCATTAAAAAAGAGAGGAAGAAATTTTGCAAGTGAAGTCAAAATTGGGTTAGGTAACGAATTAATATGCCTGCATGCCGGTACCAGATATAATTAAGGACTGTACAAGATGAGCAGCTGAACCCTCTCAGCAAAAAAAAAGAGTCGTGAATTAAGTTGCACTTTCAAAAAACTTCTCCCTAGCTATATTTGTAAGGCAGAAGAATACCTTTATATTGTACTTAAATCCAAAGTCTCCATTAATGCAATCGATTTCCATGCAAGTTTCTCATCTGCCACTGACCAACTGCAACAGAAAAACACTGCTTCTGATTCACTTTTTGGATTATCAGTCGTTTTGTAAGGGCAGTTGTCCTTCAAACAAACGGAGATGCGGAATGACTCTACTTGAAGATGTTCCCCAAAATCTTGGATGGTTTCTCCATCAAGTTCACTTGAAAGTTTTGCAAATAATAGGTGAAGCCAATTGGCAAATATGGGAAGCCCATTCTTTGCTGAAGTAAGATCTGTATCTTTGGTGCTTTCTGAGTTGCCAATATATACAGGGCAACAATAAGCAAACTGAATATCATGCTTTAACTCTCCCAATATTGGCAGAAGCTCATCCTGGTTCACAACCTTTGCCTTTTTCCTTTTCTCCATAACCAAAATTCCTTCAGCTACCCTTTCATCGCTTACCTGCAGCCGTGACATGGTTTCTGTGTCTTTGACACCTGAATTAGATTTATCTTCTGAACTGTTTTTTGAGAATTTGAAGTTTGGACTCAAGGAACACTGAATAAATATTCTTGAGGCACCTGCTTTCACATAGTGAGTCGAAGGAATGCAAATGGTGTCATTATTTGCAGGGTCATAACATTGAATTTTTAATTCAGATTGAATTCTTCCTTTAAGAGAAGCCATCTTAGGCTTCTCTCCATGTACAAGTATCACGTGCTTGGGGGAGAGAAATTTGACGAGATCCATAATCCCTTTCGCATCCGTATGAGGGCTGAAAGACAACTGATGAATCTGGAAAAATACAAAAATTTTTCAGGACAATTCTAGAGAATGGACAAATTATTTAGAACAAGCAAATTGACATTAAAAAAAAAATGCAAAATAAAGAAGGGGCAAGAAGGCATATTTTGTTCCATTTGAGTCGCAAAAGAGCCATGACAAATTACGTATAGGAACATCAAACAATGGTACGAGTGCTACTTCTTTCTATAGAAAGTTTCCACAAGAAAAACATAAGACTATTTGTTCGTTTCCCTTTGTCCATAGGTATATGATACAGCTCAAAAGATATCAAATTGCATAATGTTCTACGTGTTTACTTTAATATGAAGCTACTAGGTGTTTACTTTTATACAATGCATTTAGTTTTTCAACATTATTTGAATATTTTGCAAGACAATGAGTTCTAAACTCAAACGAAGTTTCTGAACCTGACGTGAGACGTATTGTAATTATATTTTATCAGTAAGGGTAGTTTAGTCTTTTAGTATGCATAGTTTAGTACTTTCCTAATTTAATAGTTTAGTAGTTTTCCTAATATTGGGTTATTAGAGTTTAGTAGTTTAGTGATTTCTTAATTTAGTAGTTTCCTAATAGAACGATCAACATAATTGATGGAACCATAGCAGATGTACTGAATGAGCCGCAGGAGGGGAAACTGGAAGAAAGAAGAGAAAGATGGAAAGAGGAAAAAGATGAAAACAAGAAAGGACTTTTCCCACTGCCGGATTGTGGCCAAAATCTGAGACCACAGTAGGATTAAGGTTCTCGTTTGGCCACTGAAATGACAAGAAAAAGGGAATAAAGACCCAAATCCTGATCATTTTCTGTGTCAATTTTATTTTATTATTTTCTATTTTGTTTTGTTTTGTTTTGTTTTTTTTTTAAATGTTTTCCTAAATTGGTGATGTTATCGTAATACACACAAATGAAAAACCCAACTAGCAAGCACATTAGAGAATGAATTACTTATTACACGGGGCCCATTTTCAGTCCTAACTTTGTCCTGCGATCTCAGATATTACTGCTTTGTATCGTGACCTTTGAAATCAAATTTTCTATTTATTTCTCACACATTGTAAAGGTAAACCAAAATATGAAAAAAGAGGAGAAGAATGCACGACACTCAACAAATTGTTGCCCATAGTTCACTTAAATAGTGAATCAATAACACGAGCAACCTACCTTTACATTATGGTAATATCAAGACCAGCAATTTTATATGGAACACTGACAGTCCCAAAGTGCAATCGTGAAAAGAAAGAATTTGAAAGATTGTGCTGGCCTGGACCATATGGCAAGGAAGAGGCACCCATTGCAATTCATCTAAATATCAAAGTAGAGAATTGTTGAGCAAAAGAAAAAAAAATGGGGAGAATTTATCCAAAATTTCAGGGCACTGATGCCCCACAGTAAGGAGAACTTATGTTGGACAGGTATCACGTGATGCGGATAAATATGTAAAGAATTTACAGAGAAAATGTTGTAAGATAAGCTCTGAGGACAACAAGCCCACATCTAAGAAAATAAATTTGAGGAAAATCTAATACATGCTTAAGGTATCTAGGGAAGACGTGAATTTCAAATTGAACAAGAAATAAAGTATCGGATCTCTAGAGCCTAGGAACCACAATCAGGATAAGAAATTTTTAGGTTCATAATTTATGTGTTGGCTAATTCGGTTGTCAAAAGCCTGTGTCTGTATTCTCCCATAAGCCCAAACATCAAGAAGCAAGAAGAAATGTTATAAAAGGACTCAAGCTTCATCAACAAACTCAACAAGATGTTAATTTCACTCAAACCAACGGTTGAATGAGCGTTGAGTGTTTAGGAAGGTAAGTTGGCCTTAGAACCTAGGGTTTATATTGACTTAGGTGGTTTAGAAAGTCCTATGAACCTAGGTTAACTTAGTTTGATTATTTTTGGTCAAAATGTATTTTAAAATAAATTATTTTTCAAATTAAAGAGGATTGATCCAAGATTGGAGCTAGGATCGATCCAATGTTGTAGAAAAAGAGCAGGATTGATCCGAGGATTTTAGTAGGATCAATCCAAGGTCCAGAGACCAAATGGATCGATCCACATCGTGTATGTTATGAAATATGGTCTGTTTTGATTGATTTTCAAGTTTATTTGTAATTAACTTGATTTGGGTCTCTTAGAACAAGTATATATTGTTATTTTCGACCAAATTAGGTTAAGAACTCTGCATCTAAGAGTCTATTGTGTTTTAGAGAAAGAAACCCTAATTTCTTCACATAGAATTGTTCCTTAGCTATTAGACTTGTAATCTCCATGTGAATTGTTGAGATACTTTGTCTTTAAACCTCATCAATATATGATTTGAGTGATTCGAGCAATCAAATTGTGATCGGTTGATTCCGATTGTCACTGTGGACTTGGTGTGGAACTAGGACTGTGGAATTCGATTCGTGGGAAGACTGAAGAGCATTCGTATTCGTTCGTGGTGAGATTAAAGACTGCATCGTCTAATGGACTTGTGGAGTCAAGCGTTTGTGTTTTGTGAGTAAAGTCAAGTCGATGTACTTCTCTTCCATCTTCATAGTGCTTTCTAGTGTTCCCGAGGTCTTACCCTAAAGGGTTTTCCTCATTAAATTCTGTGTTCATTGTTTGATTTACTTTTTTTGCTTTGTGATTGTAAATTGAACACTTATATCAATTTTGGGTAATAATAGTTAAATCTAACTATAAGACATAGTATTCATAAAATTTCATAAATATTTATTTGCAGCAGAAAGCACTAAACTTTGAAGAACATAATACTCATCTGATCTGTTTCCCTTGTCATTAGGGAGGCTTCTTGAATTTTGGAGTTGCAAAAAATTAGTGTACATAGGAAAAGAATAGTGTCCAAGTGACCAATGTTTTATACTTTTAAGCTAAAAAAATAAGGTTCTCCAAGTTTGCTCTACCACAACTAAGTTTCTGAAGTCAATATATGATTTGGGATAGCTAGTGACCTTGCAAAGCAACTTAATTTAGTCAAGGATGAGCTCAAATATGTTTACTAAATATTCAGTCAAATTAATTGCTCCAAGTCATACCATCTTCAGCACAGGTTGCAAAGCATTGTTATAGCTTACAAGTGAATTTTATTTAAAAAATGACCAACGTATAGACTAAATATAACCAACATGCTCTCTTTCTATAATAATAATTTAAAAAAAAAGCCCTTACCCCTTTCTCTAAAAGGTAAACTCGTTCCATCCCTTCAACGAATTCTTAAAGTACAAATTCATATTAATCTATTAATCTAAAGTTCAACATGATGTGATTCACTAGCAATTGCTATACAACCAAATTCAACTTTGCGATCTGAATCAGAACCATGATGGCTTCGGCAGCAGCAATGGGAAAAAAAAAAAAGAAGAAGAAAGAAATACTTCTGGTCACTGATAAACCTTTTCAACAAAGAAAAAAAGGAATATATAGCAGTTAGAAGTTACAATGTTAAAAGTAGATGGACACATTAGTAGATTGCAGTTTTGAAATTGATCTCTATTCATTTAAATGTTGTTAAGGAAACTTGATGCTGGATTAAAATTGTCCTGTACCTGCAGAAGAACAGCATTAACAGATACAAAGAGCTTGATAGGTATAATCATTTTCTGGAAATTTATGTGGTGCTCGAATTCTTTTTTATTAATCTTATTTTATGGGCAAGCAGGTGAAAAGGCGTTCAAGCTAAGCTGCTCAGACGATGACCCAGGTCTGTGATTCTACTATCCTAGTCATCCCTGTGAATTATGAATTAAATACTTTCAGAAAATTAACTTCACTAACTAGAAACACTTCTAAAATCTCCACTAAGTACGTATATCCAGGTCAGGATTGGAATATCTTCTGATCCAGGGAACTGAAGGGAAAGATAAAAAGTAAAAAATAAAAAGCACATAAGATTAAATAAAGATAATGCTGAATATATATTAAAGGGTAGGAGATGAACAAGAACCTGGCATCGAACGTCAATTTGGGTGTCCTTGTCCAAATCAATTTTGGTGGGTTTACCCGACATCAATTTATGCCCTATAGTTCCAGCCACACAATACCTAGAAAAGAAACAATGTATTGGGGATTGAGAAAAGTTAAAGTTATGACAAAGCATTTCAATATAGACTACATGAGACTCATGCCACATTTCAAATAATTTATATAGGAGGCGTGCAAGAAGTTAACATTATCAGGTTATAAAGGACAGTCAGTGCTTTCAAACATGGAATAAGACTTAGATGGAGTAGCTCAAAGGCCAAGGTATTGTCAAGCTGCTTTCTCAATTCAACCAAATATCTTATTCAATATATAGAATCAGAACCAGAAAATGGCAACCATATAGCAACTATCTGAATAGGCCTCATTGATCAAAGAATTATCCGTAAAGATTTTTAAATTAATTGTACAACTGGTTAGTAACCTAACTCTAGCCCTGTATAAATTGAAACCAAATTTTTGAGAGGCTAGTTGGTGGCACAAGTGGGTTTTGCCACACGCCCACACCTTGGTTGGGACCAATTGGCCAGTACAGAAACCTACCCAATTGGTTTGAGTTTAAACTCATGCCACTAAGGAATACCCCGCCAAAATTTCCTTCGACCAAGAAAGGATCTGGACGAAGAGAAAAAGTTTTCAGATGTGCGACTGCTGACGAAGACTTAAGAGACAACTTATTTATGTGAACAATACAATGTTCTTTCAGGAGAAAATATGTCAATTTCCTATGTAAATTTCTGACTCGATAAATTGAATGAGTTATAGTGCATAATTCAATATTCATAAAAATGTTGGAAATATAAGTGTGGTAGAGGGATAAATTTAATGTATAAGCAGCATGATTTTCCAACATTTATGCGGATTATGATTTATGACTTGTGACAATTGCATAACAACATTTAATTTGTTGAGTTAGAAAATTTACATAGAAAAAACTTGTACATTTTCTCCTGGTAGAACATTATATTAAATTTATGCGTGCCTTATAGTAAATTTCTAAATTTGAGACTTGGAGAGAATGACTTGTGCATGAGAATGATGTAAGCTTTGGCAAGAGAAAATGCAATCATTTTCCATGTAAATCTCTAAAGTTGCCATTTCATTTTTAAATAAGCAACAAAATGTATATTAATCACAAAAATAAATAAGGGGGAGGACCCTAAAAGAAAAAGGAATAAATAAAATAAAATAAAACCACCACCAAGAC
>JAESVK010000335.1:452890-488229 GCA_017140935.1 Hamamelis virginiana | reverse complement strand
AAAAAAAAAAACAAAAAAACAAAAAAAACAAACCAATAAACCACTCGAGGAGGATAAACTTGTAGAAGAATTCACTTTGTCCCACATTGCCCAAATAAAGGGTTTGCTATAACTTCATATACGTGTATGGGATTTCCACCTAATAGTTACAAGGTCGGTCCTGGGTAGAACTCAACCCCAAAAGCTAGCTCAAGAGGTGAGGGAGTCTTCAAGCTTATATACAGCACATTACTTTCATACGTAGACAATGTGTTGGGATTAGACCCACCTATGCAACGAAAGCACACAAAATACACACACACACAATAGAATTAATGCACCAAGGATTTACGTGGCTCGGCCCAAAACTACTACATCCACAAGAGTAATCACGTCTTCTTTTTCACTATGAGAAAAATGAGATGAATAGTACAAGCGATTCCCACTCAAGTGTATGCCCAAAACCTACGCCCTTAAACCCTTGTACACTCCACACAACTAACCTCTCAAAACACTAAAGGGAGAACGGGAGAACCTATAAAAAAGATGAAGACACACTCTAGTCTTGCTCTTCTCTATCAAACCTATTTGACCAAATACATCAATGCTCCTTATATAGCATTATACAGAATAAACAAACCTATTTATTCATGGCACAAATCATGACACCTAATAGGAAACAAAGATCACACACCACAAAATTAGCAAATACCAATTTACCAATTTGGTTAGGATACCATTTTATTTATTCTTTTCTTTAATTTGGTCAACCAATTATAGCTTACTTTAAACCACTCACATGCATGCCATCCTAACATAAGGCGGTACACCTCACAATCACCCCCTCCGCTTATGTGGGATGATTTTCCATGGGTACACCCCCTCATTGAGGTGCCCCACACCCCCTCACCCGGGATGCCATGCAAAGCTCACTTTGCTGTACGATTTGTTCCCATCTCTAATCCTCCACGTGCACAATTGGAGAGATCACCGCCACTAACCAAATCCAAAGCAAAAGAGACCCGCTTCTTTCCACGTGCATGCACCATCGCTTCATCAACATTTTCAATCTCTTTTTGCTTACCCATTCGCTTCATTTGCGTATTTTTCCATTCTGTACTTCTTGCCTTGTGTTTTATAGAAGCTTCACCAATCACAACCATGGTTTTAAGTATCGGGTAACGGACCCGTAACGGTAATGGTAAAGGTGTAACGGGTATCGGGTGTATTGGATGATACGTAACAGGTATCAGGCACCGAGGCCGTGAATTTTTTTTTTTTTTTGTTTGGCACATCAATCCCAAAAGTAGTCATACACATATTTTCACCTTGTAATAGTGTATATTAATAATTTTAAAGAGTTTTTGTGATTTATACAACAGTATTTGTATACTTATAGTTTATAATTTTTGTATTTTATTTTAAAAAATTTTTAAAAATACTTTTAGAAATTTACTTATAAAGAATTTAGTGTTTTAAATTATATTAAATATTTTTATAATTTTAAAATTTTTTTCATAATTTTAAAATATTTATTTTTTAATATATTTTAAAACATTTTATGATTTATAAATTTTAAATATATTTTTTTAGATTTGTAATTAATAGTTTTTTCAAATATTTAAGAATTGTTATTAATTTTTAACTTATTTTTACAAATATAAAAGAATTTTTAAATACTTTTTATAATTTTTTGAAATAATAAAAATAATTACAAAATGAAAAAATATAGATAAAGATAAAATAATTAAAATATAATAATAATTTTAATATACTTTGACTTTTCAAATATGAGACTTTAAAAGAAAAAGGAAAAAGAAAAGTAAGCAAAAAAAAGTAAGCAAGCTGACTGCTGTACATATGTCGGTGCATATATATATAAACAAGTAAGAGGCGGTCCTGTTAGCTATACAATGTCGGTGCAAAAGCTGTGTACACACACACACACAAGTAAGACAGACTGCAGTAATGTCGGCAGTGCAAAAGTTCACATCTCCGGTGACCTCCAACGGAGGCAACAGTTTCGTCGGTGGCCGGCGACTTCACCCTGCTGAACCGGCGACTACAAAATGGGTTTTTTTCTCTATTTTCTCTCAATCTACGGCTCTCTTCCTCTAATGCTAAATTAAAACCTCAAATATCAAAAGATGCATAATAATCTCCTCTTCTTCATTATTCAAATTGCTGATTTTTTTTAAGCCAGAAAAAGTTGGAAACATCATGTACGTAACAGCTTCTCTACGGGAATATCGGCTGATACAGGCCTATACGTATCGTATTGGCCCGATACGATGTGAATTTCTATTCACATAGAGTAAAGGAGAGAATCGCGTACAGGACCTTCGGAATTCCGATACGTATGGTATCGCCCGATATTTAAACGCTGGTCACAACACTCTCTACAAGCCTATACAGATTTCCAACCATTCGCCATTGCAAGATCACCTTTTTACCTTTACTAACTTCAAGAGCTTCTCCAGCAGATGAGAACCTGCAACCAATTGAATCCAATAATCCTAAAGAAATTAAATTCTTTTCCAAACCTGGCACATGTTGAACCCCTGTCAAAGTCAAAATACTCCCATCAAGCCAACGAAACCACACCATTCCAACCCTAACAACTTTATTCATTGTGTTGTTAGCCATTCTAATGGTACCTCCATTACAAGCCTGATACGTCGTAAAGTATTCTATGATTGAACACATGTGAGAAGAACAACCAACGTCTAGCACCCAATCTAATTTCTCCGAATCTGAAAAAACCATTAATACATCCTTTTTATTTGAATCCAACATAACTATTGCATTCAGATGAATTTTCCTTAGCCTTGTCCGCCTTTAGCTTAGGACACTCTCTAATTCGTCGCTGGCCTTTCTGATCACAATGATAACATTGTGGATTGTAACCCCTTGACTTGGAATGACCCTTATTTATTGAGGACTCTTCGTGCCTCTTAATCGCCCTGCCTCTACTTTGACCATCGTCCGATGTAACCGTGATAACCTCCTCTAATGATCTGTCTCTCTCTTTCTTTCTTAATGTCTAAAGTGGTATCAGAGCTGTGGTTAAAGCACATCACGCGAGAAATAGAATGGCGACGAAGAGTTCAACTTTTTTTATTGAATCTTTCAACGGCAACAATGACTTCACCTAATGGCAACAAAGGGTAAAAAATATTTTGACATAGGTGGGAGTTGTGAAAGCTCTTAAGAATAAGCCTGAAAAGCCAAAAAGAGATGAAAGATGAGGCATGGCAAGAGATGTGGGGTGTGAGGGCTCCCTCACCTCTTGAGCTAGCTTTTAGGGTTGAGTTCAATCCAAGACCGATCGTGTAACATGGTATCAGAGACGAAATACCAAGGGATGGGTAGGGTGCGTGTCCCTGGCCTGCATGTGGCGGGTGCTGCCGAGTGAGCACGTTACGCATGATGGAAGGTGTGAAGCAAAGTCTCACATCACTTAAGTATGAAAATAATGTGTTGTATAAGCTAGCTTTTGGGGTTGAGTTCTACCCAAGACCGATCGTGTAACATGGTATCAAAACCGGAATACCGAGGGATGGGCAAGGGACACGGGATGGGCAAGGTACGTGTCCCTGGCTTGCATGCGGCAGGTGCTACCGAGTGAGCACGTTACGCGTGAGCAAGGGTGTGAAGCGAAGTCCCATATCGCCTAAGTATGAAAATAATGTGTTGTATATAAGCGTGAGGGTATCGCCTAAGTATGAAAATAATGTGTAATGTATAAGCGTGAGGACACCCTCACCTCTTGAGCTAGCTTTTGAGATTAAGTTCTACCCAAGACCTTGCAACATGGTACCGGAGCTAGAATATCGAGGGATGGGTAGGGTGTGTGTCCCTGGCCTGCATACGGCAAGTAATGCAGAGCGACAACGCTGTGTGTAAGGGAGGGTGTGAAGCGAAGTCCCACATCACCTACGTATGAAAGTAATGTGTTGTATATAAATGTGAGGGCACTCTCACCTCTTGAGCTAGCTTTTTTGGGGTTGAGTTCTACCCAATACCGACCATGACACTATTTAGAAAGAACATCATTAGCTTACTGCCGAAATTTGCTAAAAATTCATAAGTTTATCAAGCATCTTCAGCTTAGAAGACTAAGGATCATAGTTGACTTTATTTATCTTTTTCTTGGTCTTTACACACCACAAAACCTACCACCAAATTGCCAGTGGATGGAGGTGAAGGTAAGTATGCGTGGTAAAGGAAAGAGAAAAGGAGTCCAGCTCATAAACAAATTCCTCATAAGGAAACAAAATAGGGAAATGGTTAATAAGAATAAGTCTTCCTTAGTGATAGGAACAAAGCAAAGAGAAATAGTGAAGAAAGGGATGCGCTCAAGAAAAGCCAAATGACGAGAAACATACAATCATTAGAGATGAAATCATAACACCTGTACCCTTTCTGAGTGAGACTGTAACCCAAGAAAACAAAAAAGAGTATAGCGTGCACTAAGTTTGGTACAATCATATTCAGGGAAAAGAACAAAACAAGCACAACCAAACACCCTTGGTAAAGAGTAACTGGGGGACTGAAAGCATCTCTTAGGGAGAAAGACCAGAAAAAGAGCAGGCAGTATCAAGAATATGATGATCTTTGTGTTCAACAACATCATTCTGTGCATGAGTGTCAGCACAAGAGGATTAATGAGCAAAATACCCAGGGTGAGAAGAAAGTCAATAAACTCATTTCAATAATATTCATCCCCCTAAATCAGAACGAAGAATTTTGATAGAAATAGAAAACTAGTCTTGAACCATAGTGTGGAATTTCTTAAAAATACGAAATAAATCAGATTTATGAAACAGAAGATAAACCCAACAAAATTTACTCTAATCATCGATGGAAAGAAACATAATACAAAGAACCAGCCTGAGTTGCAATTGGGAAGGACCCCACACATATGGACTAGAGAAAATGGAGAATCGGAAGCTGAGTCACTTTTATTAAATGGCAAAGCTTTCATTTTTTGTGAGTTTGCACTCACTACAATTTTGAACATCACCAATAGACACTGGACCCAACTGACCGGACAAAACTAAACCTTTTAAGCGATCCCCATACACATGACCTAATAAAAAATGCCGCAAACAGAAAGGGAAAGACTAATTATTGCAAAAAGACGAGAAAGCTGACGAACTACCCGCCGCATAAATATCCCCAACTCTACACCATGTTCCAATCTGTTTCTTGGATACTTGATCTTGCACAACACAATGTGAAGAAGGGAAGAGCACATCAAAACCAAAGTCAGATAATTGACTATTAGAAAGTAAACTAACAAATAACTGAGGAAGGAAGGAATAATAGAATTAATAAATTGAATAGATATGAGACCTATTAGCATTAGCAATAGTGATCGGTGAAGAAGGAGAGAAATAGTGACTAAAGATAGACTAATGTGGAGTCATATGATGGGATGAACCAGAATAAAAAATCAAAGTGGTTGATGTTATATCTGAGGGATTGGAACTACCCAAACCTAAATGGAGAGTGGACAGAGCAGAAGCCTAAGAGTGTGACTGCGATGCTAACCAAGTCTGAATTGCTCATAAGACTGGAGAGGCAGGTACTGTGTTGACAGGGGGTGCTGCAAGGGTAGCTCATGGGTGAAAAGAAGGAGAACAAACAAGCTTGGGGCAAGCATGCTTTTAAAGACCCTTTTGATGGCTGAAACAATACTTATCAGAGGCAACACTAGGTTTGGGCTTTCCAGTTACTTTGATAAAAAATCCAGGAGGGGCAGGAAACAGAGGGGCGTATAAAGAGGATGCAACAAATATTAACTCTACTGGCGAGTCGGGCATACACATTTTGAGATGGGTCTCGTCTGCAATAAGTTCCTGGACTGCAGCATTAAGAGTGGGTAAAGGAATATGATGCAGAATAGCCCCACAAAGTGGTTTAAATTGCTCATGCAAAGCCATCAGAAACTGAATGAGACATTGTTGATCCCGCTTTTGAATATAGTCAAGAAGCTGCAATAATTATAGAGAATCTATAAGAGACAACCGATCCCAAATTATTGTTATCTCATTATAGAACTCCAGGATAGTCTTATCCTTCTGTTTAGCAGCTCGAATAGACATCTCGAGTTCAAATTCTTTGACAAATTTTGACTCAAGATAGATCTCGTGAAAGTACTCCCAAATCTGATGAGCAGTATCAAACTTGGAGAGATTCTAATCAATACTTAGTTCTACAGAGTTGTGAAGCCAAGTGAGAACTTGTGTGTTCTCCATCTCCCACGTTGCTAAGGCAGATTTATATCCTTCAACTTTGGGATCCGTCGGTTTAGCAATGGTTCCAGTAACATAAACCCATCGTCCCCGACCCAATAAAAAGTTCTTCATAACCTTGGTTCAGTAGGAATAATTATCCCCAGTCAACCGAATGCTAAAAGCCTTAATCTTATCGTCAGCCATTAGGGAAAGAAACAATTGATGAACATGCTAAAGAGACTAAAAACTTATAAAACCCAACCCACAGAAAATATGAGACACTTAGAAGAGTGGAAAAAAATAACTAATTAATCAAAAATCTGGTTTTTCAAGCTTAAAACTAGTTGGGACAGCAAGGACAGTAGGGGGAAAGAGAGAAACTGAGATGACAAAGAGAGAGACAGAGATTGTCAAAGGAGACACTGAGAGCCTAAGAGAGAGGACAGGTTCCATGAGAGAGAAAGAGTGCCGAGAAATCAAGTGAGAGAGAGATGAAGGACATGTGAGATGATTGTCAAGAATACTTTTCTTAATGGTTCTCTATCTAAGGAGGTTTATATGCATCCTCCACCTAGGCTTCCTTATTCTCAGGGTTTTGGTTTATTGTCTTCACCGAGCTCTCTATGGTTTAAAGCAGTCACCCTAGGCTTAGTACAAGATTTTTTAGTCTACCGTCTCTCATACTAGTTTAACCTCCGATGCTTATGATTCTGCTTTGTTTATTCATCATACTCCTGCTGGCATGGTTGTCCTTCTCTTATATGTGGATTATGTGGATGACATGATCATTACTAGCTCTAATCAATCTGCTATTGAGGAAGTGAAGCTTCATCTGTTCAAAATGTTTAAAATGAAAGATTTGGGCCCTCTTCGTTATTTTCTGGGTATTGAGGTTGCTTTCTCTCCAACTAGTTATCTTCTCTCTCAAGCTAAATATGCGAATGAGGTAGTTCATCGTGCTCACCTCACTGATACTAAGGTTGTGGATACCCCTATGGAACCGAATGCTAAATTTTCTGCACTTGACCGTATTCTGTTGGATGATCCGACCTTTTATCGAGAGTTAGTTGGCAGTTTGGTTTATCTCACCGTGACCCGTCCAAATATTGCTTGTGCCGTTCATGTGCTTAGTCAATTTGTTTCACTGGAATGCTTTTTTGCAGATTCTTCGTTATATTCGTGACACCATTTTTCGGAGCTCATTCTTTTCATCATCTTTCAATCTGGGTCTACGTGCTTATGCCGGCTCTGATTGGGCAGGTGATGTCAATGATCGCAAATCTACTTCTACCTTTTGTGTTTTTCTCGAGGATTCTCTCATCTCATAGAAAAGTAAAAAGCAAACTGTGGTTGCCCATTCCACTACTGAGGCTGAATACCGTGCCATAGCCCAAGCTACAACGGAGATTAGAGATGATGGGCTTCCTTTTTCGAACGCGCTGTGAATACAGGGCTTGATTCTTGTCATCCAGTACTGATTCTCATCCTGGACTTGAAAAAGATGCGACAGGAGAATAAAAGACGGGACTTTACAAAAGAAGAAAAGGAGCGAGCACACCCTGTTTCAATAAAAGGGGAACCCGCACAAAAGGAAAACTTACACTTATTAATAGAAAGCGAGTGCATCAGGAAGCAGAAGGTGACTCCACCGAGGGAAGTTTCCTTGACCGATCGGAATGGATCGGAATAGAGCACAAAAGACGACATAGAAGCCAGAGAGAAAGGATGATCGTAGATTGCTTCCCTGGCTTCTTTCTGACATGGGGATTCTTTTGGCCCTACACCTCTCTACTATGATAGTCAAAGTGCCATCCATTAGTCTTTTAGGGTAGTAGGGTTTTCTTATTTAAACTCTCTTATTGTATCCTTTGTGTTCTAAGGTAGAATAATAGAATCGCAGCCTTCAAGGCTTTTCTCTCTTAAAAGAAAGCTTTCATGTGGGGGTGATGATAAATAGGCAGTGGTTTTCAGTGGTGAGGAAACATGGTGGGTAGTAAGGATTATGATGCCAGCAGAAATTGACAGGTAAAGGTGGAGTTAGATACCAGTGGTATGTGTTTGATAATGATAATGTGTGCGCATGCATAAGAGAGAGAGCGAGAGAGAGAGAGAGAGAGAAAGAGAGTGAATCTGTAGGTGGGGAAATAAGAGGTCAAGAAAGAAGTTTGTTCAAAATTACTGGACTGCCCTCCATTAAACTGTAAACAAAGAAAGAAGTTTGTTCAAAATTGCTAAACTGCCCACTATTAAATTGTAAACAAAGCATACTCAAAACCCTAAAAAATAATTATGTCAACAAGAATTCATAGGTTTGGAGACTCCTATAGCTCAGAGGGAGTGCCATTAAATTTGACATTCATAAATCTGGTCATGGAAACTCTTTTGAGGGACCACATTCAAAAATTGAACAAGCCATGATATGGACTAGTAACAACTATAAATTACATAAATAGATAGGAGTAGATGAAAGGAACATGTCAAGACACAAAATTGACAAGGACCAAACTAGAAACCCTACAAAAAGGTCGGGTATCAGTTGTAAAAAAAGAAGACAAAAATTAAGACAGTTGGCCATATGCATTGAGAACTCCTTACTAGTGACAACATGGTGAGAAGAAGAGTTATGGTTTATGTTGAAGGTGTTAAGGAGGAGGGGAAAACTAGATACTGTTACACGGTTTTGGGTAGAACTCAACCCCAAAAGCTAGCTCAAGAGGTGAGGGTGCCCTCACACTTATATACAGCACATTACTTTCATACTTAGGCGATGTAGGACTTCGCTTCACACCCTCCCTCATGTGCAGCATGCTCACTCGGCAGCACCTGCCGGGTGCAGGCCAGGGACACGCACCCTACCCATCCCTTGGTATGCCAGCTCTGATACCATGTTACACGGTCTTGGATAGAACTCAACCCCAAAAGCTAGCTCAAAAGGTGAGGGTGCCCTCACGCTTATATACAACACATTACTTCCATACTTAGGCGATGTGGGACTTCGCTTCACAGATACAATGTGGGTTGAGATAGTGAGAAAAGACATGCTAGTATGAAGTCACAGAAAATATGGCCATAATAATGTGGAATGGTAAACAATGATTTACGTGTCCAACCCTGGATGGTTGTGGGGAAGCTTTAATGTGTTGAAGTTTTGTAAGATAATGACTTTCAGTACATGTAGATTGTGGAATTCTTTTCTAATTGAATGTTAGTATCAAAGGTTGGTTGAAATTGAGAATATTGGCAACAAATATTTTTTGCAAAAAGCCGATAACCCTTGGGCTCTTATGGTAATTACCCTCATGTTTCTCACATATTCTTTTAACAGTTAAACAAAAAATGTGCTTCCTGTTTGGGCAAGAACATATTTTATGAGAATATGACATCAAATAGCATTTAATATGGGCTACTTTGCATTTAACATATAAAAAGTGTTGAAATGCATCTTAACACAGCATCCAAAGGCCACCTCATTTGCACTATAGCCACATGACGTCAATAATACCTTTTAGTCAAATTAGTATACTATGATACACAATTTATGATACCAAATATATGAAATGTTAGGTTGCAAGTATCTTCCTGAAGAATTCATTATATATTAGGATCAGACAAATGTGCTGCATGTTTGACATAATGTAATAAAGACATGGTTAGATGAATTGTGGAAAACTAAAGGTATAATAGAACTTTACTCCTTTTCTTCTTGTCATTAATAAATTTACTTCAAAATGACAATGGGCATTCAAATGAGACATGGGTGGAGGGTGAGTGTGTGTGTGTGTATGTGTGTGTGTTTGTCACATCAAATGGTGGCTCAAAACCCTTTATATCCAACAATTTGATGTGGCGTGGCTGCATGGGTAAGGTAGGCCACCCATTAGGTTGTCACCACAAGTATGTTAGATATCCTCATCTTATGATGGGGGCTTAATCAATAAACAAAGTAACAAGGAGGATACCCAGGCAATGTAACAAGATTCATTTCAGATGGAGCCCACTGCTTGAAAACCTCTAGTGAAAATCCACCACTAATCATCCCAGGTGTGGCAAAGAGAACACAAGGTCCAGGAGCATTTATCAGAGAACGGTCAAAACTGTGTACTGCAACATCCAAACCCAGAAGAGTGATAGGACAAGTCAAACAATGACAACTATGCTTCCAAAATACTTTTTCTAATTCAGTAATTATAGATTCAATATAAGCTACGATAAGGCTTTGTTAATTTAACCATAAATGGTAATCAATTGATAACATTACTTTGTCACCAATAAGTTGATGAAAACAATTAAATTGTACTAAAAATAAAGTCTGCATTTTACAACAATTTTCCACAGACCTTGAAGGGGGGAAAAATACAAAAGAAATGTGTGATTAATCCTGACCTTGAAAGCATGAAGCGGTGCAAAAAATAAAAGTGGAAGAGGGGAAAAAGCATGCCCTTAGGAGGTTCAAACATTATAATTGTGTGGAAGTGTACGCTTGTCACCCTGAAGGGCAAACAAGTGGAGTTCATTAATGATGTAAATCAAAAATCAAATCAACAAGAATCCAAGAGAATTGCATTAGAAATTGAAGAACAATGCTGGAATTACAAAGAAATGTTGTAAATACGGCAAGTACAAGAGCTTAAAGCTCTGTTCTAGATCTGAATATTATGCAAATGATTCAAAAGACTAACTTTTTTAACCTCTAGACAGGTATTTATAGAGATTCTAACTATCTAACAACTCATAACAGCTTGCAACTAACCCCTAACAACTAATAAGAGAGATACTAAAGTTACATGATTGTTACAAGAAGTAAATGACAAACACATTAACAACTTTTCTAACTCTAGCATTATAAGGCTACATTATACTCAACAAGCCTAACTAACTAGCAAATGAGCTAAACTAAAGTGACAAGTGGTCACGTGACTTACAAGACAAAACAAATGCCTATTTGGCTATTTATTGGTTACATCAATTAAGTGCATAAAGATGGTAGGTTCCAAATAAGGAGGAACAAAAAAGACCACCAAATAGAGAGGGGCCAAAAAGAAATTTAACTAAATAAAGAGGAGCAAGGAAAATTGAACCCAATAAAGAGGGGTTAGGAATAGTGGTTGTTGGTGGGTTTGGTTATATGGGTATGAATTATGAGGAAGTGGGCTTGGTTATGTGGGATGTTGATGAGCTGGACACAATTAAAGGGGTCCAAAGTAGGAGTGTCAAAAGATAAAATTTAAAAAAAAAAAAAAAAAAAAAAGGAAAAGGAAAATTAGAGTTGTATTATTATACCTGCCGATGAGAAAGGAGGAAGAGAGAAAGGGGGTTGTTACTATGGGTACCAACAGTGCTGGGGTTTGCGATGTAGAGGAACTGTTGGTCTCTCTAGCACAAAAACATGCATCACACTTGTAATTGTTGAGATGTTGATCTGCCGGGTGCTTTTGACCTGCCCAAGTGGGTTATGGAGATAGAATCAAGATGGTTACAGTGTTGGCTGTTGCGACGATGGTGTTTTAAGTATTTACCGGTCAGTTCAACTTGTGTTCCTTGAAAATGTGCTGCAGGTTGAGTTGCGATTTGGTGAAGGTTGGATTTTGATGGTGCAGCTGGTTACTTGTAGATGACAGTGAGGGCTAGCTTGGCGCAGTGCAACCGTGGGGACTGGTTTGTCTTGGGTGTGCCAAGATGGGGTGATAAGGCGCTGTAGATGATGTGGTGCAGCGAGGGTTCAATGCTGTGGGTTGTTGGGTATTGATTGCAAAAAAATTTTATCTAGGCGCCAACAAAAGAAAGAAAGGTTTGTTACGATCCTAAGTGTATAAGAACCTAGACTTGACGCGTTCCATCAACCTTGAGGCTTTTGGCATCTTGGTCTGGGTTCGTATCATTTGGTATCAGAGCTAACCCCACTTCTCAGGTTTGAGTTGTGGAAGGCTAGATTAAAATGCCTTGGTATTATATTTGGGTATAGGGCTAAGTCATTGAATACTAATAGGTGAGTGAAGCCACCAAAGGGACAAGGCTACCATTGGGTCAATATTGATAGAGTGGGTTGCCGAGGACGTCAACTGTGGAAGCATGGTGGTATGTTACGATCCTAAGTGTATAAGAACCTAGATTTGACGCGCTCCATCAGTCTTGAAGCTTTTGGTGTATTGGTCTGGGTTTGTATTAGGGTTTGTCTATGTTTAGCCTTCAATTTGATGCAGAACAGAGGTGTGATTGATGCGAATTGATGTTGATGGTGCTGAGGTTTAGCGTGACTGGAAGTTAGCTAGCTCGACTAGTGCAATTTGGTTGAGGGTGATTTGCTACGTGGCCTTAGAGGGTGTGATCAGCCTAAATACTTAGTTTTAGTGTGCAAAAAAGGTATTCTAGTTGAGGGTATGTTGTTGTTATGATTTGGCCTGGGCGGAGTCGAGATGGATTGATTGGGTATGGTGCGTTTGACTATTAGGGTTCTAGGACTTGGCTAGTAAGATTTGTTGTGGGGTTTTGTTCGAGTGCTTCTCTACAGGTGAGGTTTGGTGCAAGATGAGTCTTGAGTGAAAAAGCATGACAAAGATAGTGTTGCCGATGATAGTGCTATGCTCTGTTGACATTAATTGCTGATTCGAGACAGGGTATAAAGGCTATGGTGGATCGTGGTTAGTGCTCTGGTACTAATTGATGTGGAACTTAAGGAGAGAAAGAAGAGAAGATAAGAGAATAGTTCGAAAAGAATTTATGGAAAAAGAGAAGAAAACTTGGAGAAGAGAGGAATTTTAGGGGAAAGGAGAAAGAGACGAGAGAAGGAGAAGAAGAGAAGAAATTTTAAGAAACTTTTCAAATATTATTAATCATCCATGTTTGATTTGCCTTGAAGGCTACAACCCTATTTAAAGAGAAAATCTAAGACTAGATCAGAAATAAGGGTTATTCTTGCCATCCAAGTAAAATGTGCTTACTGCGCTGTCTAAATAAAAGATTAATCGATTAGCCATGCGAAATTGATCAATCGACCAAAATCAAACAGCCAAAATTAATAAAACCCAAACTATTAAAATCTGAAAATTACATAAATAAAAATAAATCTTTAATTGCCCATAAACTCCTACTACATGATCTGCATCATTTATCTACCAACATCAACTGAGTTTTGAGTGCGAGCCTTACCTAACAAGAGTGGTCCCTTAAAATTCCTATGAAAATCTTTTTATTTCCATTTTTGTGCTGAAAAATTTCCCGTGCATAAATGATAGTGACTAATGCAATGAAGATGAAAACCCAAGACTAATTGCAATAGTAATAGCAATTTGCACAATCCTGTTAAGTTTTCAATCCAACCTAAAAGCCGAAGGTTGTAGGTGGAGGGCCCAATACAGGTATATGAAGCTATAGCAAGCCTTCCATTTAGGCAATGTGGGACAGAGTTGATTTTATTCTTCTACACTCCCCCTCATGTGCAAGCTCATTTGGGCTTTGTCACGTGGATAACCGATGCTCTGACACCATGTTAAGTTTCCAATCCAAGCTAAAAGCCTAAGCTTGTAGGTGGAGGGCCCAATATAGGTATATGAAGCTATAGCAAGCCTTTTACTTAGGCAATGTGGGACAAAGTGGATTTTATTCTTCTACAAATCCACTAAAACATCTTAAGATAATAAAAGAGGAAAATATCTCTTTTCTTTTACTTACCATATTATTTATCCATAGATTCCATCAAATGTTGTCGAAAGTCTATGGAAATTTTGGGCAATTCTCATCTTGCCATAAAATTCTCTACCAGTGATCTAACCACACTCCAAAATTCTTCCATAATTTATAATTCAATTTCACAAGATGGAAACATTGAGCTATTGAAAACCCTAAAATCATAGATATTCAAGTGTGATGGAGTTGCATAAATGGGAAGAACCTGTGAATCATGTTGGATTTCACAAGGAGCTGTATAATCATTGATCAAGATTGATTGAGAGTTTAAACATCCATAAACTCTCATCAAATGTTTCAAATTTCTTGAGTAAATGAATTTTAAACCTTCAATGCCTACATCTTAGGTTATAGTTTTAAATATCCTAAAACCTCCACAAAAAGTTTTAACATTCTGGTTGACTGAAGTTAATAAAAATACCAAAATTTGACGGTTTGCTTTTATTATTTTATCAGAAAGGCTCTAACTATAACATACCCTGGTTTCTTATAATTTTGCCATGTACAAACACTTTTGGAAAAACACGCTCAATTGTAAAAGCAATTAAAAATCATTGATGGTTTTGGTACCGATTGGGAGATCTAAATTTTAAGATGGGTGATTCTATTGCCATCACACAAATTGCTAGTGGCACCCACCACTGAAATTTAAAAATATACTTTATGCCACCTACACCTTCATAATACCCAAAGTAATCTCAACACAAATTTAAAAATATACTTTATGCTACCTACACCCTCAAAATACCCAAAGTAATCTCAACATAATCAATCCTCAAACATTTATTTCTTTTCTACACCCACATAATACCCAAAATAATTTCATCCCATGAACTTTCATGGGAAGTTCAGCAAGCTCCAGTTAAACAACTGAGTGTATTTGGTAGGACCTATTGAACATCTATAAATGTTCAGTGGACAATGCTGAACATAAGGATGTTCAGCTCACTAGATCCCAACGAGTATTGTTCTGTATCGATTAACAAACTTATACCATTCCAACACCAAATCTATGTTCTGTAGGTTCTTGTTGAACGTCTAGGGATGTTCGATAGACTAATGTTGAACACCATAAGATGTTCAGTAGGTTGTTATTTGGTAGAATTTGTTGAACATATATAAACATTTAATAGACCCGCTGAACAAATGGATATGTACGGTAGTCCAGGTCCGAACAAAGCACGAACTAAAGATAAAAAAAACTTAAAAAATGTACATCATACTTAAAAAAAAATGCACCTTTTCATTGTTAGAATCCTCCTACGTGACCAATTCTTTGTTCATTGATGAACAAACACCTCCTTTGGTTAGAGTTTTTAGTAGGTGATTAAGAGAGTAAGGGTTTCTCAAAGTAGGGTTTATGCAAGGGTTATGGAGGTGGGAAGGAGACGGTGGGTGTAAGAAGTAATTTGATTTTGTTTATTTTGTTTATTTATCTAACAATGTTCTTATTAGTAATTTTACAAGTGGGGAAAATAGTAATAAAAGATTTCATTAATTGGTGGGTGCCACTAGCAATTTATGTGGTGGCAGTAGAATCACCCTTTTAAGATCTGAATGATTAAAAGTTTAGTCATGAAACACATGATTATTTACTTTATATTACATTTATTAGCCAACAAACACATCAATCACATGCATCTGATGTTTCCTACTCAAGTTGGTCATCAGGCTGTCTTGATGTTTGTTACCACCAATATGGGAATCCCACTGAAGACCAGAAACATCCCTCGAAGAAAAGGTTTCCTTTCTCATCTTAATTTTTTTTATAAATAGAATTACTTTTCCCATAGTAAGGCATCTTAGGACATGCTTGAGCTATCCTTACTTTTGCCTGAATTTTAAATGACAACAATTTATTCACCAAAAGCAATTTGATATTGGGGAAACTGGCTGGACCTGGCTTATGATATGCTCCAAAAACTGAAATCGGACCAGTGAACTTTCCATTTAAAAAGGAAAGTAGATTTAATGCTGAATAAATAAAAACAAGAGGAATTAAAGGTGCAACCCATCATTTTTGTCTTAAATATGTTCCTCATATTTTAAATACCCACACTAAATGTGCACTCAACAGTTTGACAGGTTTTAACAACTAGATGACTTGGCAACACAATTAAAGCACCTGCAATCTTCAAAATATCAAAAAGCTTTAGACAGGAGAAAGGTTTTGTGAAATCACGACACAGAATATTATAGCTACAATACCTAAAAGCAATTCTATATTCTGATGCTTAGAAAACAGCTGCTACTGTCCCTTATTAAATTAAAGAAAGAAAATGTAGTGTTACCATTTTTAAAATCGAAAGCGTTGCGTGTGGCATATGTCTCCTTGACCTTTTGGCTTGTCCAGCTGATAAGCATTTTATAATACATATTAGCTTGAATGGTCAAACCTAAAAGAATAAGTATGCACATCATCAGTAGGGATGAGAAACGCCACTAGAAAGAGATTAATTGAGAATGTTTTTGATAACCAAAACAAAATTCCTATGTATGTCAACAATGATTCAAGTATGAACATACTATAAATAAATTCAAGCAATAAATTTTAGGTAAAGGGAAGAATATACAGATAGAGCAAACCTGCTGAGAAGTAGATAGGGATCTTCAGATTCATGCGCTCCCAGTAATCATCCAATAGTATACAGAGTTCCTAATTGATAGTGGATAAGATTTGTCAAGACAAGATTGCATAACCATCCTATAATAATAGCTATAAATTCAGATTCAAGACGCATAAGATCAATATAGAGCCCAATATCAGGTTTTATCATCTAAAGTCTTGATGGTGTCCCCTCATAATCAGGCACTAAGGCAGGTTTTTTCAAGCTCATGTTAAATATTGTAGAATATGTAACAAAATTACAGGTTTCAAATCAAATCCATAGATCTTACAAGTGTAAATCATGTGATTATAGGATTTAAATTAAACTAAACTGCCTATGAATTAATACATTGACTCAACAAGTTCTTATAAAGCCAACTGAATCAATTGGTTTTTATTGGTTTCCTACAGTTGTCTGTAAAATTTGGCCTTTTGTTTTAACTAAACCAGAGTAAAGGCTGGTTCCAGTCGATCTATAGTTGGACCACTAATTCAGGTCCTAACGTTGTAATGTTACCATGCTAGGAACGGTTTATATTTTTGCTTCAACTTGAGGGGAAGTGTCAAAAAAGATCTTTCTTTCCTTCTTTTCTTCCTTTACAAAACCAATAAAATAAAACCTAGAATAGATTTCCAAACAATTCATCTCTAGGACCCCCCACTTTGGGACATTACTCATTTCTTTCGATGGAGAAGGGGTCTGCCTACATTTCATCTCTTGGAACCCCAACTTTGGGGCATTACACATTTTTTAGATGTTTCTCCTTTCTACTTAGATGCACATGCTTGTGCCCTTGTGCTACTCAAAGAATAAACTAAAAAGAAAGCAAATCCTCAATTCAATCATCTATTATTAAAAGAAATGTTGTTGCATCTTGGCAGAAGGGAACTCAGTGGAAAATAAATATACTAAGATATGAAGCCTAAACTTGCAGATTTCAGACTGGCATAAAATTTTGTAATAAAAAAGGTACCGCATTTAGGACCATGGGAAACTAACTCCTTGCGCCACATAGATCGAATCATAAAATAAAAAATCCAGATTCAAACAAATTGTAATCGAACAAAGTTTATGAGAACACCTGAGCTCTTCCAAGAGCAAATGTAGGAATGAGCACTTTTCCTCCATCAGCAACACATTTATGAACCTATGTTAATTATTTTTAATATAAATGATCAATATGGGAGGGTATTAAAAAGATATTGCAAACTAAGACTCAAAAACTAACGAACACATTAACAAAAACAAACGAACATATTAACAAAACACTTGTAGACATATCTTCAACCGAATCAAAGAAAAGAAACAACATCAAGTCAGTAACACAAAGCAGATGACATACACAGACAAAGATCATGCAAAAATTATCATTATAGACAGTAAAAGCACAATGAAGGGAACTTAAATATTTCATTTTGGTTTTGTAGCCCATCAGCCGCTGAATATTCAAAACTTAAGCACGGTAAATAATCTTTAAAGTTCGTAATGTGGAACACTTACAGAAGAAACCAATTCAATAAGATATGCAACATTAACTCCATAAGATGTCCATACCTAGTATCTACTAAGCATTTGCATTAAAATGATCTAGAATAGAACCAGTGTTACGCACAACATTAGTTTATAATATTGTGATAATCCTAAAATAAATAGTATATTACGATGTGTGGATACTGGATATACATGTTCACAAAGAACACATTGTGATACTTTTTAAATTTACTGTGAATGTTGTTATTGTTGCTGTTGTTGTTGTTGTTGTTGTTGTTTGATCAGGAACAAGGAAGAATTTTATTAATCAAAAAGAAATAATTACGAAGGAGGACAAGCTGTCCACCCCACCAAAGCAAAACAAAAGCTTATAAATAACTAACTAAAACTAATCCTGACACAGTGAAAACCAGATAACTTGGATGATAAACAACAAAATCCCAACATACTCCTTTCAAACAAACGCCAAAATTATTATTGGACGTGAGTTTTGACATTACTGCTATTGTATTATTGTTACTTATAAATATAATTATGATTGAGTGGAATTACTTGTGAGTAGAATTTTCACATGAAGAATTTGAGTTGTTACATTATTACATGGTTCCAAGTATCGTCCGATAACGAGTTGACTCAGACGAGTCAATCAGGTATCGGAGGCTTCCTGGACGAGAAATCGCAACGAGTCAGAAATAGCGGCGAGGGTTAAAGTATCGTCCAACTCGGCCGAGTTGGACGATACAATCTCCCACAATTCAGAAATAAACCCAAAAATAATAATAATAATAAAGAAGCAGGGACTGTTGTTGCTGACTAGAGGCAGCACGAACTACACAAATTCAGAAACCAGAAAAAGAAAAAAGGAAGAAGAATAAGAAGATTCAAAGACAGCAACTTGGAAAAAAAATTAGAAGAAGAAGAAATAGCAGGTGGCCAGCAAAAAACCCATGGGAAAAAAAAGAAAAAGAAAAAGGGATAAAAAGAAGAAAGGAAGAAGGAGATTAATGCCGATCCAAAATACAGCACAGGTTCCATCTTTCTTCTTCTTCATCATCTTCTTCTTCTTCTTCTTGTGTCGGGAGAACTGCCCAGCTGGCTGCTGCGTTTCTTCTTTCATCGCTACCCTGTTTTGACTCATAAGGGCTGATTTCCTGCTATAAATGAGAGAAACATCTAGAAAAAAAGCATCATTTTTATCATTTTTAAACTAGTCCCTCTGTTTTTTCCTTATTATTAAGAAAATATACTTTGATTCTATTTACTTATATTATTTATAAAATGGCCCAACACTTTTATTTTTATACCAAAAATAATCATATATCTTTTATTATCAATTATACCCCTTAAAAAAATTAATTTAATAATTTTTGACAAATAGTTCTAACTCTTTGATTACATCATTAAACTAAATTGATATTTGATAATGATGCCCTTTATGTAAAAAAATAAATAAATAAATAAAAATTATATACCCATAAGTCCCTAACATAAGCATTTTATATCACTTAGTCCAAGAGTCTTTTTAACATAACAAATAGAAAATGACTTTATGGTATAAAATTGGACCATATGATATAAAGCTAGAAACATAAGAACTTTTAGATAAGTTCAAAAAAACTATATATAATAAATATAAAATCATGCTAAAACAGTGAGTAAAAATTACATGTACACATTTACTTCTATGTCTAATGGTTAAATATTGTACATTTTAATTGTGTGGAAGCGCACCAGCGCCTTTTTTTATGTTTGCAGTTATCATTATTATGTTTGGAATGATTAATTATAATTATCTTCATTATTAATCTTATTAGGATTTTTACTATTCTAGTTCTTTTTAAACCTTGATTATTAGAATTGATGGTTGAAGGATAATGAGAAAATTTGATTATTTCAACCAATTGTGATTAGTGATAATTAACGTTGATTTTAATACTTAAATAGGATTAAGCAAGTGACTAATTAGTAAAAGATTATACAAAATTAAACTTCATTATATATAAACTAAACATGATTGGTGAGATTAATCTTAGTTTAGATTAAATTAAACATGATTATCTTAATTAATCAAGCTTTAAAGACGGTTAGCATTATATGATGCCAAGGGTTTATGAGGAGCACATGGCAATCAACTAATTTGGGTTAGTGGCATTATGTTGCAAACATATGGGATGGGAGGAACCAGAAGACAAGTTCTGGAAAATGGGTTGAGTTGGCTGAATTATGTATGATAGTTTTAAAGCTTAAGATATTCATTAATGTAATTCTGAAACTTCTATGCAATATTTATCTATACTAAACTCTCTGTTTCAGATAAAAAAAATTTCATAGAGTTATAGTTATACTCAGCTGAATTTTTTGGAAAATATCCTTAAAACAAGGTATTTTAAACCGGGGCCATGAAGTTTTAACAAATTCGTTTGGAACATACCAAATTAAATTTGATGAATGGTTTGAACTATTGAAATCTTGTGTAAAACGCTACCATCTAGTAAATTACTAAATTTATATGAATTTTTATGATATTGTGATTTTGACCCTAAAATTTTGTAAAATTATGATTTTATCCCTACATTATTTATTTTATAACCAACAAGAATTTTATTAAAAAAAATAAAGAGGAGAAGATGTCCATCATTACAAAGACGACAAAAACAAGAACACAAACAGAAAACATAAACTACAACGAGAACCAAGTTAATCCACTACTCACACACCGAAACCCCATTTCCCATAATGATAAACAACAATTTCCCCTGAATCCCTTTGACACCGAAGCCCAAAATGAACTCAAGTAGCATACTCTATCCTATAAACCAACAAAACTATCACTTCTATCATCAAAAACTTAAGCATTTCTTTCTAACCAAATAATCCAAAAAATAGCAAAAACTGCACATCTCTATAGTAAAACAGCTGTTTTAGAATTCCCAAAAACCGAAAATCTACTTCGAACATCGCAGAGAAGGAAACCAGAATGACCCAACACATATCAGTAAGATGAAGCATCTTCTGCCATAAAGCTATTGTTGTCCCAAATAATGAGCGAACAGGGGGGTGAATTGGGTCTATGGAAAATTTAAAGTCCAACTATCTAATTTTAAATGAATGCTCAAATATAGTGAAGACAATGCAAGAATAGTTGACTTTGATAATTGATCAAAGGAGAGAGAGAGAGAAGAAGAGAGGAAGAGAAAAGAAAAAGAGAGAAAGACAAAAAGTGGCTGAATTTGTCGTGAGAGTTGTCTCACATTACAGCAGCCTATTAGGTTATTATTTAACAATAGAAAATCACAATAATACCCCTGTGTTAAGAAGACTAATATTAATAATCTCAACACTCCCCCTCAAGCTGGTGAGAAGATATCCTTCATACCTAGCTTGGTAAGAATATTATGAAACACCCTACTTGATACTTCCTTTGTCCAAATATCTACTAGTTGGTCTTCAGTCCTCATGTAAGGCGTACAAATCTCTCCTGAATTCAATTTCTCCTTTATAAAATGTCTGTCAATCTCAATATGCTTAGTCCTATCATGTTGAACAGGATTATGTGCAATATTAATAGCTGCCTTATTATCACAGTACAGACTCATTGGACCAGCACACTTGAGTCCCAGTTCTTGCAATACAATTTTTATCCAGAGTAACTCACAGACTCCATGAGCCATAGACCGAAACTCTGCCTCTGCACTAGATCTGGCCACCACTGATTGTTTCTTGCTGCGCCAAGTTACAAGATTACCTCCTACAAAAGTGCAATACCCATATGTAGACCTTCTATCTGTAACAGAACCAGCCCAATCAGCATCTGTATAGGACTCTATCCTAAGATGATCATGTCTAGAAAACAAGATCCCTTTCCCTGGAGCCGATTTTAGATAGCGAAGAATCCTATAAACTGCCTCCAGGTGACTTTCTCTCGGGGAATGCATAAACTGGCTCACCACACTCACAGCATAAGCTATGTCTGGACGTGTGTGTGATAGATAGATTAATCTTCCAACTATTCTCTGATATCTCCCCCTGTCCACCACAACATCATCTAAATCATCTCCCAACTTATGGTTCGGATCTATGGGAACATCACATGCCTTACAACCAAGCATACCAGTCTCAGTAAGAAGGTCAAGGACATATTTCCTTTGGGAAATGAAAATGCCATTCTGAGATCTTGCAACTTCAATTCCCAGAAAATATTTTAGAGTCCCAAGATCCTTAATTTCAAATTCTCTAGCTAAATGGGACTTCAGATTCTGGATTTCCTCAACATCATCTCCAGTTATGACAATGTCATCCACATACACAATTAGAGCCGTCACCTTGCCTAGGGAAGAATGTTTGATAAACAAGGTATGATCACCTTGACTCTGGTTATAACCACATCTCAGCATAGCTTGAGTAAATCTCTCAAACCAAGCTCTAGGAGACTGTTTCAAACCATACAAAGATTTCTTCAACCTGCATACCTTCCCAATAATCCCAACATCTGCAAAGCCAGGAGGAATATCCATATACACTTCTTCCTCTAAATCTCCATGGAGAAAGGCATTCTTTACATCTAACTGTTGGAGAGACCAACCCAAATTTGCAGCCAAAGATAATAAAATACGAATAGAATTCATCTTTGCTACAGGTGCAAAAGTTTCCTGATAGTCAATCCCATAAGTCTGTGTATATCCCTTTGCTACCAATCTAGCCTTATATCTCTCCACTGAGCCATCTGCCTTATGTTTCACTGTGAACACCCACTTGCACCCTACTGTTCTCTTGTCTTCAGGTAACTTAACTAAGTCTCATGTATGATTTTTCTGAAGAGCTCTCATTTCCTCATTCATTGCTTCTTTCCATTTCTCATTGCTCAATGCATCATGTACAGTTTTAGGAATAGAAATAGAAGACAACTGTATAGCAAAAGCACGATAAGAGGGAGAGAGTTTATGATAGGAAACAAAGTTAGAAAGAGGATGTTGAGTACATGATCTTACTCCTTTTCGAAGAGCAATAGGTATATCAGAATCATCAATAGGACTAGAATTACTAGAATTACCCGAATCTGGATCAGATGAGGGACATAGCTGAGGAGCACTGGTATTTACTTTCTGTCTCCTAGAATAAACTTGCAACTGTTTTTCACCAGCAACATGCGGTTCAGGAGTAGAATCAGGATCAGGAACTAAGGTAGACAAAGTGGGCAAAGGTAACTCCTCTTCACCATTCTGTGGCATATTCTCCCCCTGAAGAGGAGATGGGGAAAAATAGGACACAGACTCAAAAAAGGTAACATCCATAGATACAAAACGCTTGCCAGAGGAAGGATGATAGCATTTGTACCCCTTTTGAGTAGGAGAATAGCCAAGAAAGATACATTTAAGAGCACGAGGATCTAATTTGCTACGAACATGACTGGGAACATGAACAAAACAGACACACCCGAAAATCCTAGGAGGAACTATAAAAGGAGAAGACGAAGAAGACTGAGAAAGCAGCTCAACAGGAGCTTTGAAAGATAAGATGTGAGAAGGCATTCAATTGATAAGATATGCAGCCACGAGAACTGCTTCTCCCCAATAAGGTTTTGGAACCTTCATAGCAAACATGGAAGCCCTGGCCACTTCAAGGAGATGGCGATTTTTCCTTTCAGCAACTCCATTTTGTTGAGGAGTGTCAGAACAAGTAGTTTGATGAACTATCCCATGTTCTTGAAAATAAGAGCCAAGACCACCCACTAAGTATTCTCCCCCATTGGCTGACTGAACAATTTTAATGGATTTTTCAAACTGAGTTAACACCATTTTATAAAAAGTTTGGAAGCAAGAGAAGACATCACTTTTGTGGTGTAATAAATAGACCCAAGTAGTACGAGAAAAATCATCAATAAAAGAAACAAACCAACGATAACCAGATAAAGCTGGAGTTCGAGAAGGACCCCAAACATCAGTATGAACAATAGCAAAAGGGAGCCTAGGTGCGACCCCTAGTAGTATTTGATCTACCCCCTCGACCCCTGGTAGGTCCTCGACCTGTCAGTTTCCAGCAGGTCTCTCTCGTGTGGCGAGTCTTATGACAGTAGTCACAAATTAGTTTGTCCTTGTCATCCGAGCTCTGAGAACTATCTCAACTTCTCGGACCCCCACGAATATCATATGGAGTGGAAGTAACCATAGCAGAACTCTCTGGAACTGAAGAGTGCATCATAACCCCTCGTCCACTCTCTTCCTGTTGAACATACGCAAACACTTCCTGGAGAGAAGGGAGAGGTTCCTTACCCAAAATCTGGATGCGCACTTGGTCATACTCAACGTTAAGGCCACTCAGAAATCCCATTATACGATCTTGCTCAACAAGTTTATGAGACTTCAAGGCATCTGCCGTACAAGCGGCCTGAAAATTCTGATAGAAGTCCAGTTCCTGCCAGAGACCTCGAAGAGTATGGAAATAAGTGGTAAGGGACGAATCCCGTTGAGTGGTAGCATGAATCTTTTTCCGTAACTCATAAATCTGAGCAATATTCCCTATCTTAGAGTAGGTCTGTGATACTGCATCCCAAATCTCCTTAGCAGTCTTAAGGAACAAATATCCATTGCTAATCTCCGGTTTCATGGAGTGTAACAACCAAGACATAATGGTTGAATTTTCAATATCCCATTTAGCATATCCAGGATCAGTCAATGTGAGTTCGGTAACTTGGCCATTCACATAGCCCATCTTCCCTTTACTTCTCAGAAATAACGCTGCTAACTGTGACCACGCAAGGTAATTAGATCCATCCAATTTTGAAGTAGTAATTTGAAGTGTTGGATTATCAATGTGACTACTAATCTGACCCTCAACCTTCCTGGGTTGGATTTGAGTAACATCACTGGCCTCTGACATCACTTATACTTGTCGCAAGCCTTCCCACAATCACTACACTCACAATAGATTGCCCGACCAGCAGCAATACAGAAGCAAATAGGACAATAAAACTTGAAATAAATCAAATCAAGAAAAAACTATCCCAAAATAGAGAGATACAAGGGCTGGTCTCTCATGGCAGCACCTCCAATCATAGCCAAACTCATTGCTGGGCCTTCGAAACCTCAATCAACCTCAACTAAACTTCAAGAGGGCATTAATATGCCCAATTCGGATCCCTTAGAGGGTATTAGAACCATTCAAAACAACCCAAACAGCCCCAAATTCCAAATCTGGAAAATCGACCCCTTTTTCCAGAAAATACAAAAAAAATTCGAAAAACATATCTAATAAACTCCAAAAATTGTGAAAAAATTACCCAATGATGCGCAAGAGAGGTGCGATCCAACCCCAAGCTTCTTCAAGTTATTTCTCCAAACTAGGGCTGACGTCATCCTCAGTCATGATGACGTCAGCGCTCCTTCAGAGGAGACCAGCCTGTAGCGCTGGTGCCCAGTCTCGATTTATGCTTTACGGTGCTTTGATACCAAGTTGACATTGATAATTCATCAAAGGGGAGAGAGAGAGAAGAAGAGAAAAAGAGAAAAGAAAAAGACAAAAAGACAAAAAGTGGCTGAATCTGTCGTGAGAGTTGTCTCACATTACAGCAGCCTATTAGGTTATTATTTAACAATAGAAAATTACAATAATACCCCTGTGTTAATAAGAAGACTAATATTAATAATCTCAACAAGAATAACCACTAATATCTTGCACAAATTAAAGAAAGAAGGGATAGAGAAATCAAACACAAGATATTAATGTGCTTCGGCACCTTTGCCTACATCCATGCCTCAAGCACTCGCTCAAGGAAGTCCCAATCCACTATCAAATCTCCTTCAAGGTAGAGAAACATGCACAAGCTTCAAGAGCTCACAAACTCTTCTTCAAGCTAGAGAAATCGCCTTTCTCCTACCTCAAATGGAACCACTAATCTCATTACATCAATGATTGAAATAGAATTGAGGATATGCAAGAGTTCTTCTTGAAAGATGAATTGACAAATAATAGCTCACACTAAATAGCTCTCAACAAGTTTTACAAGTGAGGCTCAATGAACGCTTTTGAGAGAAATGTATGAGATAATGAATGCTTTGAACTCTTGTGAAGAAAAATGCACTGAGGTAGCTCAAATGGAGGGAAGATCATATATTTAAGCCCTCTTTAAGTCTCATATCCATTTGCCACTCATCCAATCAAAATGGTGGTAGTTAAGAGAGTTAAATGTTGCAGAAAAAAGCAATTATACACTCTCCATCCAAACGGCTCTCGAGGCCATTCCAAAGAATTGTTCTTTATAATGTATGGCAGCTCAAAATGTGAACTTTGTTCAGACGAGTTCGAATAGCTAAAAGATGCATTTGAACATCCTCTTCTCAATCTCAGTCTCAGTAACTGAGACTACTTTCTGCTCCCTTCGAACAGAGGCATAAATGAGCCAAACATGCTCTCGAGTCCATTCAAACAGTGCTTCCGACCCTGCATGCTCGTTCGAACGGCCAAGGCAAAAATATGCTATGTTCAAATAGGATTTCCTTTTTTTTAAGTTCAAATAGGATTTCCTGCCTTAACCAAAAATATGCTAAGTTAAAATGCACTTGGGGCCATCCTATTAAGACACGAGAGACTCCAAAAGGTATGAGTTAAATGCACAAGAGATCCTATAGTCTTTTTAAGGTTTAATGAGCTTCAGAAATATTACTTAAACGCCTTACAAAATATACCCTAAGTCCCCATATCCCACGATTCCCACTATAAAGAATATGCAAAATGTCTTCATCCCTTGAGAGGTAGCACCTTCATTAGCTCTTGGAGGGTATGCTTAGCTTGTTTGTCTTGCTAGGCTTGAATAGCTTTGATTCCTTAGGTGCCTCTTCGCCCTTTAAGCCTCTATATGCTTGGAGAAATATCCTTGAATACCTATCTCTTTCACATGCATCACTTAAGCATACATTACTAGTAACATAATAAAGCGTTAGTCATCATCAAAACCTATCCGTTTAGGCATAGATTGTAGCCATACGGCTAACAACTGTAGTTGGAGGACAGTGCAAAAATAAATGGTCCAAACTCTCACAGTCACCCTTCACATCACGCACCACTTAGGGGAAAGAGACAATCCAGGATACCTTCCCAGCAGTAAGTTGTTGGAACGAGCCACAGCCCAAGCAAACAATTGAACTTTTAAAGGCACTTTTGCTTTCCAAATAATCTTCCAAGGACCAAAGAGAGGTAATTAAGAATCCACACATAGAACATCAAAGAAAGATTTGTAAGAGAAATTCCAAAGAATGAGCAGACCACTTCCTCCAATCTTGGATCAAAGGTCTCAAAACCAACTCTATCTAAAACAGATAATTAAAAAGACAATTCATTAATTCTCTCTCATCGAAATCTCTACAAAAATGAAAATCCCTAGAACGAAACCAAGGACAAAGCATACAAACAAGGGAACAAAGATATAAAAGCAACTTTTTCCCCTCTAAACATCCTGATTTTACCCCTACATTATAAAAATGGCTATTTTACACCATTTTAGCATAAAAAATTAGAAGTTTTGTATGCTTATATTATTCTAGTTGGTTGTGATTAATTATGAATAATTTTATAAAAGTTTCAATTTAGCCCCTGAATTTAGTAAAATTGCATTCCATGTTGTAAAATTGCATAAACCATGCTATTTTAGTGTACAAAATCAGAATATGACATTTATATAGAATTACGTATGGGATTTGATCTAGTGTGAGAAATTTTATGAAATTACACTTGTACACCTAAATTTATCGAAATTAAATTTCTGCCCTGTGACACAAATGCATTTATTTTATATTCTATTTACCAATTCAGTATATGATTTTTAAAAATAAGTGTGATGGGTTTAAAATATAAAACAAACTCATAGCTAATTATGAATTTGAAATATTATATTCGTATTGTGTGTTTAAATTGAATTGAAAATAAAATGAATTATTATTATAATGACGACTTGAGATAATAAAATGTTGGACTACGACATTACATTGATTTGGATTATGACATTGAACTAAACTACGACATTACATTGATTTGAATTATGACATTGAACTTGAGTTCATTTCAAATTTAGATAATGAACTAATGAATGATGTTATGTCAATATGAATTTATATGGAAATCGAGAATAACAATGACGTGCTGAATTATTACATAAATTCAAAGTTCATTATTATCTCAAAGTTCCTTTTTTTTTTATAGGCAACAATAAATTTTACTAAGAAAGAGGAAAAGGTGTCCTACTTTACAAAGAAGAAAAGAAATAGAAACAAGACCAAAGAGAGACAAGCTACAAATACACAACAAACCACTAATCACACAACGAGATCCAATTTCATATAAAAGCAAACAAAGGAATACCCTTAAATTCCTTAATTTTCGAAGCCCAAAGAGAACTCAAAGAGCAAATTCTCGCCCAAAGACCATCAAAACTATCATTTTGATGCTAAAAAATATGAGCATTTCTCTCACCCCAAATTACGCAAAAAAATGGCTAAAACCGCACATCCTCCACAATACTAAAGCTTTTCTAGAAAGCACAATAACTTGAAACTCTATCTCCAACATCGTAGTAGAACAAGCCAAAGCCACCCAGCATAGATCCATAAGCCGAAACAACCTCTTGCATAAAGTGATAACAATAGGACAATGTAAAAACAAATGATCCATATTCTCGCCATCACTTCTTAACGGTGACACACCATGAAGATGAAATAGACAAACCAAGATATTTCTTCCGCAGTAATTCGTTGGTATTAATCTTTTGATGAGCCACAACCTAAGCAATCACCTTAACTTTTAGGGGCACTTTTGCTTTCCAAATTAATTTAGAAGGACCAAAAAGAGAAGAAGAATCATTGCGCAGTACATCAAAAAACGATTTACAAGAGAAAATCTCCAAAGAATAAGCAATCCACTTTCTCCTATCTTGAATTGAAGGCCTCAAAGCCACTCTCTCAAAAATAGATAATAAAGATGACATCTTGGTTGTATTTTGCAGGTGCAGACGGTAGTAAAGGTACATACCATGAGATACCGTGGAATAGTTGTGTGTGCGCCCAAATATTTGGTTGAGATTATATACTGGGTATCAGTGCATTTTATCTGAAATTGATATACTGGAGAAAGTAGAGGCCACAAGTATAATCATAGGTATGAGTAATACCATATATTGATGTGTACCTATAGTGGTTTAGTGGTATCATACACTATGAATTGGTGTATGTTGTTGGAAGTATGATATACAGGTAAAGGTAGAGGCCTAGGTATTGTATAAATATGAGTTGAGATATTATGTATTATTCTTGGGTGTTACTGAATGTGTTTAATAAGAAAAATTATTTTGAAATGCTGTGATTGATAAATGTTGTTAATATTATTGAAATGTTTATAAAGTTTGAGCAGAATAATGACATGTCAAATGGATGTTTTCACTGAGCTATAGTTGGTTCACATGTATAACATCATTTCAGGGCTGGAAGATTTTTAGAAGCATTGTAGAAATGAAGCTTCTTGCGTGGATAGTATTGACATATCATTAGATGGATTAAGTGTTAGAAATGAAGATTCTTGTAAATGATTAAACTTTTATCAGTTGTAAACTAGTAATAATATGTATTCCATGGATGATGATATGTATCTTAAAAGGTGAATTTATGGGGGTGATAGTTTTTTCACCCAACCGATTCACATAATCACATTAGTTGTATCCATTTTTGACCAATTAAGTACCATTTTTACAAGAGAAAATTGTTGAATCTCTGAACCATATGAACAAGTTAACTTTTTATAATATATTTTCATCCAAAAGAAAAAGCCACATGTATAGGAACCATTATTTTGATTCTACAGACTGATTACATTATTCAGTTAAACACTAACAAGAACTATGAATTACTTCATTCATGTCATGGGTAAAAATGAAAAATGTAGTTATTAAGAATACTAAAATAAAGATTACAAATCCTGTAAATCAATCCTAAGGTGGGAGAAAAGCAGCAGTGCGGCCTGTAGTTTTTACATGAGATAAGCATGTTCATATCAAATAACACCTGCACATGCACACACACATGCATACACATGATGTGTTTGCTAATGTAACCCTTGGAGAGGACCATATTAGCAAATTTTGGAAACTGTAAATTCATAGTTATTTAGCAACCATCACAACCGGTAAAAGCAGCTTCCTAAAACTTCACTATTTCCTGCTGAAAAATTGATAAGAAGATTGGCAACAAACTCATACACACACACAGACGTGAATATGTATGTGTGTGCGTCTGTTATTATTCTTCACACCATCCAATATCTTTATGTAGGACCATGTTTTGCCAAGCTTGCTATTGGATCAGATACAGCTCACATTATATGTGCATGCTAATTGATCAGATATCAATAGCCCTTCTACCCATTAACTCTATTTCGTATTAGAAAATATCAACTCTATGTGGATGGAACAGATCTCATTCTCCAGTCAACCTGTTATTTAGCATGCATGACAGCCTGACAGGCATGGGAAGAATATATTATAATCCAATGGTGGATTTGGTGAAAGCATTGGTCTCACAAAAATTCATTCAGCAGTGTGACGATAGCAGTCACTACACTAGGTGTAATTTTGTATTGATAGTATACATACACACACATATGTCTACGTGTATGTGTGTGTATCTATATATTATACAAAGAGCAGTACGCTGATGTGGTGGTCCTAGAATTATTTCCCTCCATTCTTTTCTCTCCTTAATTCACTCTCATTCTTCATCCCTATTGGTTTTGGCCCTACTTCAAAATGATAGGGCATTATATCATTTGTCCAACTAATTAATCGAAGTTTAGATTTTAAAGATTCTTTATTGATGTGGGTCCTAATTAAATTTCCTTTCTATTTCCATAATTAATTCTTTTTCTTTTTTATTTATTGTGGGTCTCATCTACTTCTCACCTCTCTCTTCTTATTATTTTTTATTTTTTATTTAAAAAATTGATTCCAGTTCACTTTTTACTTTCTGTGTTATTTTAAATTTTTTATTTTTTTAATAATACATCCAAATTAATTTTCTTCAATTTCTTTAACAATTTTAATCATTCTTATGTATTAAGATATATACTGTAATCCTATAAATTTATTTACGATCAAACGGTCAAGATCATATGATCAAAATATATTTTAAAAAATTATAATTAATTAGATAAAATTTTATTGATAAGTCCCGCGCAATGCACGGGTTTACACTTGTATATATATATAAGAAACCTAAAGCCATTTATGATGGAAAAAAAAAATTATAAAAAGGATGAGAATTGAAGCAACAAAATAATAAAATGCCAGAAAAATGATAGTGCCATTTTTTACATACAGCTTTAAGAAATTCCCTCTCACGAGCATATTTTGAATCACGTACTGTTGTTGCATATGTTGACCTGTAAGAAGGAAATTGTTAGGAGAAGATCATCAAATTTTTGTCCTAACAAAAGCATGTCTTAGTAATAAGAATGAACATAAGTACATTACCATGCTGAAGTTTGTGTTTTTTATCAGGACCATGCTGAAGGTTTTATAGGTGTTGTACAAATCATTATAAAGTAGAAAAGATGGTAATATAATATTTTAATGTAATAAAAATAATCAGTGTAACAGTTCAACACAAGCACAAATGATAAAAGAAACCATTATTACTCTTAAATTTAAAATAATACTTAAATTAGAATCATCAAAATAAATAAATAAAATAAAACTCCTAGCTACACCTTCCATTATTGAACTATGATTATCAAAACCGTTTCTATTCCTTCTGATGAACAAGAAGATCTTAACCAGAATCAAATTTACTTCTTCCCTTTCTTACTTCATGCTTTCAAACTCCATAAGGATAAAGCCTCTCTCACAGACAAAGGAAGCACCCTAAAAATAGCAAAAAGACAGCAAACACCCCAGACAGAAGAAGGGAGCAATGAAGCAGATAGAAGACTGATTTCATAGTTTAGACTAGCACAAGCTAAGACACATCAAGGGTAAGGTCCAATTAATGGATATAGGGTAATCAACCATCAAGATCTTAAATAAAAATGCCAGCCAGATGACAGATACGAAGAGGGTTACCATCTTGAAAGGGAAGCCAATCCTTCCCAAATCTGAAACCAAACAAAAGAGTAACTTCAATGCAAAGGAACATAACTAGAATGGAGTGCAGATTCTAATATCATCCTCACGTGGCCTAATCCTTGAATTCTACAGCAAAGCATCTCCTCCACCAATTCCACTTCACAATATTGAAGCCCCCTTCAAAATGTTGGGAGACCAGCCCAATCCACTAAACAACTACATATGACAGAAACTAGTGGACAAACACTGAAATGAGATCAAGGAAGAGACTACAAGAGCAGTCGCTCAACACACCATAAATTCAACCAAAATTTCATTGAGTCCCCTAGCATGAAAATTACTTTCATTGGTAAAATTAAAGTAGCCGGAAAAAAACTAGGAGTACTTTATTAGCGGGATTTTTTTTAATAAGCAACAACTTTATTCCAATAAAAGAAGAAAGAGGACAAGATGTCCTACTTAATTCATATTCCCTTGGAAATACAGCCTTTGCAGTTGCATTTCAAGAGAGAAAACAGAAAAATCAACATCCTAATAAAAATTTTAACTGAGGGTGAATATATAGTGTGAGGAATTTCTAGGTGCCTTTACAACTGGAACTAGATTAAGGAGCAACATGTCGAGCAACTAAATCTAATTAGGGTGCCAATGTAACTGGGGAAAAGGTTGCTTTTAGCACACATTTCCTATTAAAAGGAAGTTAAGGAACAGACATTTGAAAAAGAGAGGTTACAAAAAGAAATTTCAAAGTACCAAAACCTACATTGTTTCATACAATTGCATAAAGGCCAGATACAGATAAAAATAAATAAATAAATAAAAAAGAGCAAATTTATGATCCACGCATCAAAATATGTTCCTTACTCTGTTATAAGAAGGTCCAACTGTAATCGATCAATTTGAGCTGCTCCAAGATGTCTATCTGGTGTCATATTATAGTCACCGGTGTACACTAATGCAGTATCACCCACCTTTGCATAAAACATTGCAGCTCCAAGAACCTTTGAATTACAATGAATAAGAAGGGCTAGAAGATAACAATACCAAATAGACCTATAACATTTAATTTATGAAGTAATAAGATCTCATTAAAGCAAAAAAAAGCCCAAAACCACTGTACATGCAAGGTATGCAAAAAACAAAAGACAAAAACCAAGCAATGGATCTATCAGATGTTTATGTATCATGAGAGTATGAGACTATTCATGATTTGTGGACTGCTCTCTCTGAAATGTATGCTCACCCTCAAAATGATTCTCGGATTTATCAACTTTATGGAGATATTTTTCAGGCTACTCAGGACAACAAAACAATGCAAAATATGGTTGGGAAGCTAGAATATGTAGGGAGGTTATTTTTCGAAGCCCTTGGACAAGGTGTATCTCAAGTTCTTCATATTTTTTCCAGATTCGTGTCTCTGGTTGTGGGCAATGGACAGAAAATCAAGTTTTGGGAGAATATTTGGAGAGGGGAGTCTTCTTTTGCTTCTTTGTTTCCAAGATTATATAATCTGTCTCTTGTTCATGAAGCTCCTATTATTTGTTTTGTGGCTTCGTCATCTTTTCAGATTAGTCAGGATTTTCATTTCCTCATGAATCTTAACGATTGAAAGGTTGATGAACTTTTTCACTTCTTTATATTCTTGATGGAGTGTCTTTGAGTCCTTTGGTACAAGACAGGAAAGGGTGGTTGTTACATTCTTTGAGTTCCTTTTCTTGTAAGTCATTCTTTGATGTCTAATGTGATGAGTCTATGTTGCCTCCTTTTACTCCTTCTAAGTTTATTTAGAAATCTAAAGTGCCCCTTAAATATTGCTTAAAAAAAGTAAAATGTCTAACACCATTTTTCAGTCAAAGAAACAAATGAAGCTTACAAAAGGATGAAAAGAGCTACAAATCAAAACTATAGGGGGTCAATATGTTGCAATCAAAACAATGGGGGTGCAAAGCGTTTTTGACCAATAGTACAAGGGGTCAAACTATAATTTCCCCTTTAAAGAAAAACTTACCAAATCAATTCAGTTTCCAATTGTCTCACAACAGTAGCAAGAACTGAAACAATCAAGGTAAAATTCTCCAAAATCCATGGCTGAATCAAGACTGAAAATGCAAAAGAATCTCCAGCAGTAGCAATTGAATCTTATCAAAAGCAATTCAGGAGGACTTGAATCCTGCTAGAGTTTATTCAAGGCTGAGAATCACCCAAAGGAGGGCTACAATTGTGAATCCAATAGAAGTCGATCACTGCCAGAACAATCTTCAAGCTTCAACTCCAACAATCAATGGAGAAGAAAGAGTTTGAGGTGCCAATACCTAGAAATCTCAGTTCTAAGGTTTCGGTTGAGGAGGAAACAAGGAATTTAAAGCTCCAATGACCAAAAATCAGTGGGAAAATCATATCAGATCGGAGGCTCTGGTACCAAACGATGTAAATCAATTCTCATACTCATCAAGATTCAAAAGAAATTAAGCTAGCATTGAAGAATTATAGCTGGAAAATGCAAAGACAGAAAAATAGTAGCTAAATAGCTCTGTTACTGATCTAAAACAGATCTGGAATTTACAAAATATCATCTAAAAACTAACTTCTCTAACCACTAGATGGGTATTTATAAAGATTCTAACGATCTAACAACTCATAGCAACTTGTAACTAACTCTCTAACAATTAATATGAGAAATACTAAAGCTACATCGCTGTTACAAGAAGTAAATGACAGACACACTAACAATTCTTCTAACTTTAACACTATTTATGCTTGCATCAAAGGACTTCTACATAACCATAAATTATATATTTAAAAAAAAAAAAAAAAAAAAAGAAAACTAAGTATTGAAAGGATTTCAGATGCAGTTTGATAAAAATGTCCATCTCATGGACTACCTTCAACTAGTTATTTCATATTTGAAGGCAAAAAATATGCTACATAGAAGCCTAAAAGGCAGCACCTGGTTGGAAGATCTAGTTTATGGCAATGGCTTATTCTGATAAGGATTGGAATAGGTATATTGTGCAATGGAAATAAAGAAGTTCAATAATGAATGCCTCTATATACTTTTTCTTTTTTTTGATAGGCAACGATAATTTCATTAAGAAAGAGGACAAGATGGCCCACTTTACAAAGACGAAAAGAAATAACATATATATATATACACGCAACAAGCCTCTACTCACACACCGAAACCCAATTTCCTAAAATAGCAAACAAAGGGGGGGGGGGGGGGGGGGGGGGGGGGGGGGG
>JAESVK010000335.1:401801-431526 GCA_017140935.1 Hamamelis virginiana | reverse complement strand
AAATTCAAATCAACATGAAGCATACGTGACGACAAATCCTTCCAATCAGCCACCATCCATTCAACATGCTCATGGCCATGAGGAGCATGTGGACTATATTTTGAAAATCGATAGTTGGATCACTGTAATTTTTAACAAATATAACATGCATAAGAAGATTGTCTAATCTAACGGTTGGTTTTTCAAAATATCTCTTCGAATGGGGTAGGCTAACAATAAGATATGTAAAAACGTTCTTATCCGATCATATTCAATAGTTAGAAAATCAAGTGGAATGTATTATTAAAAAAATAAAAATAAATAAAATACCACTTAGAAAGCTATCAATTGATATTATTATTTTATCATTTTTTTTTTTTTTTATAATAATTGTCCTAAACGAGTGATCCAATTTGAACCAACTTGATCGTTTATGATTAAATGAATGTTGATGACTAGATTTTAAAACTTGGCCACCGTGAAAAGAACAAGGGATAATTAAAAGGGCTACATACTCATGAGTCCCTTATATGAGCATTTTATACCACTAAGTTCAAGAATTTTTTTAATATAATAAATAAATAAATAAATTTGAAAATATGAATGACCTTATGGTATAAAATTGGACTTTGTGGTATAGAGCTCCAAACTTGGGAACTTTTTGATAATTTTCCCTAATTAAAATGTGAGGAATTTTATTTGAGGTTGATTTTGAAAAGTTTTGAGAGAGAGAGAGAGAGAGTATAATTTTGAATTAATCATGATATTATGAAATTGTAATAATTTATTGATTAATGATTAAATGTCACTTTTAAAAAAAAGAAATAAAAGAATAAATTATTTTTAAAACACCAATAAATCAATGCCACATATTATAGGATCGGAAGTATATAACCAAATTGAATTAGTGATAATTGCATTTAGTAGTGCCACTTGGATTAGAAATATCATGCCGGTGGCCAATTTTCTCAGTGCCTTGTAGTCCCACTTTCCATGTAGAAGATTAGAGTTCAAGTAAATAGAACTTCATTGATGCATGTTTGTTAATGTTTGTTAATATTAGGATGAATGAGGTTGGGGTAGATTTTTATTGTTTTGATAAAAATAAAAATATTATAAAATAAATAATTCTATATCACCGGATCCGACACTTTAACCCGAAATTAAAAATCATCCTGATGTGTCGTGGTTTGAGTGGTGTATGAAAAAGAGGAAAGCAGTTTGAAATGAGAGACCTCACCACTCAAAGCATGGCACATCAGGATGGTTTTTAATTTCGGGTTAAAGTGTCTAGTGTTTTAGTATTTTTCTTATTTAAACATTTGGGTGTATATCATAATATAATGGAGTTCCAAGAAGATTTGAGTTGTGGGAAGTGCATTTTTTAAACTTATTTGCATTATTTTTTTCTCAAAATCGCGCCTCGTTCAGTCGTTCACAGTGCCAGACATTTTCAAAATGTTACGTGAAATTCAATCGAACGTAATGAAAATGTTCGGTGGTTACCCACCAAACATAGGCCTTCTGTTTGGTGGATACTCGCCGAACAAAATAAATTTGTTCGCCCACTTCAACTGAATAGTGTTAAAACAAATTAAGTATAATTCTTCACGTTTTATATAAAAAATTTTCAACTGTTCGGTTGAAAGGAGATGAACAAATTCATATTGTTCAGTGGTTACCCACCAAATAGAGGCACCAAACATATATAGGGCCTTTGTTCGGTGAGTAACCACCGAACAAAATGAATTTGTTCATCCACTTTCAACCGAACAGTGTTAAAATTTTTTTATATAAAATGTGAATAATTATACCTAATTTTTTTTTAACGTTGTTCGGTTGAAAGTGAACGAACAAATTCATTTTGTTCGGCGAGTATCCACCAAACAGAGGGCATATGTTTGGTGGGTAACCACCGAACATTTTCATTATATTCGGTTGGATTTCATCGAACATTTTAAAAATGTTTAGCACCGTGAACAACCGAACGAAGCGGGATTTTGGGAAAAAAAATGCAAAGAAGCTTAAAAAACACACTCCCACAACTCAGATCTTCTTGGAGCTCCATTATTTGTTTCTCTTATCCACCACAATGATAAAAAGTAAACAAGAGAGAGAGAGAGAGAGGGAGACTCATCATTCGCCGAAGAAGAAACTGTAAGAGAATAATATGTCACCGGTGAAGACACTGCCGGAGTGAAATGTCGATGAGAAATTGATAGGGTGCCTTAGTTCTCCGGTGCCCTAGTTCTCAATTTTCTATTTCTTTATTGTGTTTGAGAGATTGAGTATTGGGGTGTGAAAATAAGTTCTATTGCAAATAAATTGGGGATGGGGGTATTTTAGAAAATTAATGCGGTTTAGTTAATAAATATTAGGGTGTAGAAAACAATTGAGGTATGGAAATAGGAGATTGGAGTTGCAATAACTGCACCCAAATAAAAAAAAATATTAGCTTAATATATAATGAATGAGACTCACTACTGTTGGGCTTATGCCATTTAAGTAGATATGGGTTTTTGATTTGTATATTAAGCCTGATATCTCGAATTTTGGACTCCCCGTCTACCCAATACCAAGCACATCTATCATCTATAAGATAGTTAGGATGCCATTCAATCTCATAATCTTCGCTGTATAAGATGTTGCCCTTAACTATCCCAGCAATACATCTATCATCTATTAGATAGTTACGACGCAAAGATTCAATCCTATAACCTTCACTTTATAAGATATTGTCCTCGACCTCCTCAATTACCATAGCAGATACTAAACTAATGAAATTGACAATGTCATGGACAATTTTTTTTTTTTTTTTTTTATATATCCACTTTACCTTTTCATGTGACCAATTGGATTTTTTTTTTCTTCTAATTTTTTATCAAATGATAAAAAATATTATATTTATAAAAATGTGCAATCTGGAAAAAAATTTCATTCACCACAATATTCTTATACAATTATAAACGTAAAAAAATAGGTATGACATCATATAGTTTCACAATCAAAATAACAGAAGCTTCTTGAATAAATTAAAAATTACTTATGAATACTAATTTATTTCTAAGTTGAACTCAATTTATTAAATATAGGCATGGTTCCATAAAATTCTAATTAATTTTTGTTTTTATAAATACTAATTCATTTTAGATAACCAATTTCTCAAATAATAAATATTACATAATATACTCTTTATTACTTACTTTCAAAAAAAAAAAAAAAGTTCTACAAATAGTTTCAACAAATATTATATTTTAATCTACAATATGAAAGTTGTGTAACATACTAAGTTTATATTTATTGATTTACTATTATTTTTATATAATTTTGATTTTTTTTGTTTTTAAATTGAACTTAATTACTCAAGCATAAACGTGACCCCATATAATTTCATCAATCACAAATTATATTCTACTTAATTACATTAAAATTCTCTTATAAGCATGGTTATATTCTACCAATCGTCTTAATTAAAAATTAATTTTTTTATAAAGTCTAATTTATTTTTAGATAAAACTCAATTTCTTAACTCATTAAAAATGCTTAATTTACACTTTATTTCTTGTTTCTAAGAAAAAAAATATAATTTTAATAAAAATTGATTTTAATTTGCAATATAGAATTTTTGTAACATAATCAATTCATATTTATCGATTTGATATCTTTAAACAATCTTGAGTTCAAAATTTTTTTTAAGGGAAAATTACAGTTTAACCCTTTTATCCAGGTATCATTGATTTACACTTTGTACCCTTACAATTTTAATTACAACACATTGACCCTTTATCGTTTTGATTCGTGACACTTTGCATCATTTTATCAGTTAGTCATTTATTTATTTGATTGAAAATTGGTGTTAGACTCATTAATTTTTTTTATATAATATTTATAAATTTCTAATGTATCTATAAGCATATCAGTGAAATTTCATGATTTTTCTTAATATATTTTATTCATTATGAATTTTATTTACTCTGTGGATAAAATACTTCATAGAAATTGAAATATGTCGAGAAAAATCATGAAACTTCACCGATATACTCATAAATATATAGCAATCTAAGATAAATATTACATAAGAAAATAACTAGTGTAACATCATTTTTCAGTCAAATAAATAAATGCTTACTAAAAGAAGGTGCAAAATGTTACAAATCAAAACTATAAAGGGGTCAATGTGTTGCAAGTAAAAACTATAGGAGTGCAAATATAAATCGATGATCGTTGAGGAGGGTCAAACTGTTTTTTTTTTTTTTTAAATGATAATTTATTAATAATTTTAAATATTTCACCTTACTTGTATTGTGTACACTATATTTGATTTGATTTCTTATATATATAATATATATATAAATTCACACGTTTGTATATGGTGCATTGCTGGTACAGTGGTACTGGTAATAAATGTAAAAAGCTTATAAAGAGGAGTTATTTGCTGGCGGTGCTATAGGTCCCATCCCAATTCCAATTCCCGTCCAAATTCTTTTTCTTTTTTTCATTGTGTTTGCAAGATTTTTATTGTGTTTCAAATATTTTTATTAAATTCACACATTTGTATATGGTGCATTGCTGGTACAGTGGTACTGGTAATAAATGTAAAAAGCTTATAAAGAGGAGTTATTTGCTGGCGGTGCTACAGGTCCCATCCCAATTCCCGTCCAAATTCTTTTTCTTTTTTTCATTGTGTTTGCAAGATTTTTATTTTGTTTTAAATATTTTTGTTGTGTTTCTTTTATTTTCACTGTCCTTATATTTCTAAGATTTTTACTGTGTTTCCAATATTTTTACTGCCCTTATATTTTTATTGTTTTTCTTCCATAAGGACAATAAAAATATAAGGACAATGAAAATAGAAGATAGTGAAAATATACGAGAGGGTAGTTCTACCATTTTCTTTTAACAATTATTATTGTTTGGTATATTTTCACTGTTTTCTATAAGGACAGTGAAAATACACTCATGACAGTGAAGATACACCCGACAGTGAAAATACAACCGAGACAGTCTACAAGGACAATGAAAAATACACTTCAGGACAATAAAATACAAGGACAATAAAAACATACTTCAGGACAGTGAAAAATAGAAGACAGTGAAAGTACACCTCCATAAGGATCGTAAAAATATAAGGACGGTAAAAATAGAAAACTGTGAAAATATACCAAAGAGTAGTTCTGTCATTTTCCTTTAACTAATCTAACTGTTTGGTATATTTTCACTGTCTTCCATAAGGATATTGAAAATACACCCATGACAATAAAGATACACTCGATAGTGAAAATACACCTAAGACAGTGAAGATACAAGGACAGTGAAAATACACTCTAGGACATAAAATATAAGAGCAGTAAAAATACACTTCAGAATAGTAAAAATAGAAGACAGTGAAAATACACTTCAGGTAGGAAAATATAAGGACATAAAAATACACTTCAGGACAGTGAAAGTAGAAGACAGTAAAAATATACTATTTTTCTTCAACTGAATGGTTAATGTAGTTTCAGAGCATGTTGACACATAGGACGATAAAGAATAATGCGGAAAAATTTACGGTAAAAGTAGTATTTTATTTCAGCAAATCAACCACGATAGCTACTATAGCCGTTAATTCCACTGCATAATCCCAAGTCATGAATTACCAGTAATTTTATTCATGACTATATTCACCTTATAATTTGTGATCCTAAATTTGTTTGTAATTTGCTTTCAATGAAATTTATCTAAAATTGTATTACCCATAAAAATAAAAATTCAAAGATTGTCAATAAGTTTAATGTCACTTATTGGATGAACAGTTTGATAGAGGGTTGTCTTAATTCAAAGAGGAAAAGAATGTGGAAATAGATAACGAATAGAGCTTTAGATTTCTTAATGAATTGATAATTTATTTTTATTAATTAGTATACATAATATTATTCATTTTTTTTATATTAAATTTTCTCTCTCTCTCTCTCTCTCTCTCTCTCTTTTTATTTTTTTATAGATCTCGTTTATTTATATTAATGAAAAGCTAAGACACTGTTTGGTTGAGTTTTTTAAAAATAATTTTTTATTTTTTTTTACTTTTCTAAAATTAGTAATATTTGATTTTTTATTTAAAAAATGAAACATTACCTTTTAACTTTTTTTTACTTTTTTTTTTTTTAAAGAAATCATACATTGCTAATTTGAAAAGGGTAGTACTATTAGTGCCCCCTATTTTGCATCTAACACTCTGACTTGTATTATGACAATGACCAAAATAACCTTTGTACAAATATTAGTATTATAACTTGAACTTAATTAGTATTTTGAGAAAATCAAAATTAAGGAGAAAAACATAGCATGAATAATAGATTTTCTTCTAATGCATGTCATGCATTTCAAAAATCACAATGATCTATCGGTTAAATTTTTAAATATATCATTGTTAAAAACTGTGATGTTTATAATTAATAAATAATATAATAGTTTTTTGCAGTTAACTTTTTCAGAAATCGACTATTGGATCACTGTGATTTTTGGCATATATGATATACATAAGATATATATCTAATCAAACGGCTGCCGGTTTTTCAAAATATTCAACCCATAGTGGTGTTTTGAGAACAAGTGGTAAGAGAATCTGACCCACTTTTAGTGAGTCCTAAATTGGAATATACACTACTAGACCCATAAAAAAAAAGAAGTAAATATTCAAATGCAAGTGAAATGGTTGAATGGTTTAATAAAAGCTGACTAAATAGATGCTTTTGGTTATAATTTTGGCAACATAAGTAATATGAAATGAAAAGTTTTTGTACAAATGTTATTTTAGACATTTTTCTAATACAAATCAAATGACAAGTAAAAGGAGGAGTGCTGGATGCAAAATGCGGAGCGCAGATAGCTCTACCTTTGAAGAAAATAAAAAATCAAAAAGTAATTCTATTTTTTTACTAAAAATTTGAATAATGTAATTTTTTTTTATAAATAAAATAAATAAATAAATATTTATAAAAACACAAATCCAAACTGCGACTAAATTTTCTTTGAAAAAAATGTTTCCTATGGAACATGAAATTTGGAAGAACAGGTGAACGGAGGCGAACCTATAACAACGCGCGGGCGTGCGCTTTACGCACTCCTTATTTTTCCATTTAGGGGACAGTGTGCGCATGACGCACCCTGCTGATCCTAACACAAGCCCGCTAAAACGAAAAAGGTAGAGTTTACTAATACACCCTCTCTCATGCAGTAGTGTCTGCTTAACAGCCAAGCGTCTCTGCTAACAGCTAATTTTTTTTTATACACTTTGATCTATCCACTCACTCCCACAGACACTCTCTGTCTCTCTCTAGAATCATTTTTTAGTGAGAGAAAACTCAAAAATCTTAGAGAGAGAAACAGTAGAACTGTGCTGATTTAAAGCTCAATATAGACAGAGCGCAACAAAATCACTCTCATTACTCTCTCTCTCTCTCTCTCTCTACTTTTTATCTCTCTATAGCTGTATATCTATATGTCTCTGATCCAGACGAACCAGATTTATAGCATTATATAGAGACAGAAACAGAAGTACTACTCCCATTTTAGTTCAAATCTAGAGGGAGAAAACGAAAACACAAACATTACCGACGCACACTTTGTTTCTCTCTATATTTGTATATATCTGATTCGAAACCCTAGTCCCTAGCTTCTCGATCTTGAGAATTTGCTGTATTCATATGTGAGAAGAGCTTCCCAGATCCGCCATGGCCGAGTTTTACGGCGACGGAGGAGGCGTTTCTCCGGTGACTGCGACTCCGGAGATGTATTCCGGTGAGAACGGCGGTAGTGGACGGCCGACACCGTTGACGGTGTCGGGATCTTTCAAGGAAGGGAAGAGTTCGCGGAGGCGAGCTTCGGTGAGGCCGAGTTTGGATGCGGACGATTTCATCAATCTGTTGCACGGGTCGGATCCGGTGAAGGTGGAGCTGAATCGGCTGGAGAATGACGTAAGAGGTGAGAATGCGGGTCGATCCGGTGGTTTTTGGGAAGATTTGATGGATCTTTTGTGTTGATTTTGGTTGCTGATATATGCAGATAAGGAACGAGAGTTAGGGGAAGCGCAAGCGGAGATCAAGGCGTTGAGGTTGTCGGAACGCCTTAGAGAAAAAGCTGTTGAAGAGGTCATTTCTAATTTTCATGATATACAAATACTGCATTCTTCAAATTGAACATTTTTTAATTATTTTTAATTATCTGATAGTATATGTATGTGTGTGTGTTTTATTTTTGTTATTATTTTCAATTTTATTTATAATTCTTCTGTTTTGGTGGTGTTATACGGGTAATGTATATGTGATTTACACAGAGGTATAATTGAATGGTGCTATGGGAAAACTATCACAAAATCTTATGAAATGTGGCTTTGTTTGCTATTTGGGAAAAGTGGATCCAGGGCCAACTACTGTTATTTTTGTACCACAACAAGATAGGTACTTTGTTGATAACGATTCTGCATGTCTGCAAAATGAATGAAAATGGTCTCCTTTATTTTAGGAATGCCACTTTCTATTAAATGGGCGGGATAGCTTGGTAATGTTTCAATGTCAATGACAAATAGCCTCATTTATTATCATGAATGCGATATCTTTCCTGATTTCCTTCAGATGCGTTGTGTTCATTGTTTCTCTGAAATAAGTACTGGTGTTTTATTTAAAACTAACAATGAAAGTTTCAAAATTTGTTGGGTTTTATAGTAATTTGATTTCATTTCTGTTGTTTATTTTTAAGTTATTTCTGAGGTTGCATTATTTGAAATACTAAGAAACATTGGTTAATATATAAATCCATATTTCAGTGTTCTGAAAAAAGTACAAGTTCATATGCTTCTGTCTGGGTAAATTTGATCCATTCTTGGCTTTGAATCGCATCAGTTAAAAGTTTGTAACGTCTCTATTGAAGCAGTTCAGGATTATGATTTGCTAGAAGTTGGAAAATTGCAGCATGGCTAATGTTTTTCTGCGATTTACACTTTGCAGATCCTATATTATGTTTATTTTGATGTTTTTTTTTTATTGTTTTTGTTTTTGTTTTTTTTTTTTTTTGGGGGGGGGGGGTCTTAAAGGTTGACCACCTCATGTTTACTATGGAATCTGGCTGTCTTTATGGGTTTTGAATTTAAACTGGGTTATTTTTGCATTGCATATTATGATGTGTGTTGTTCGAAAATAGTCATGATTTTTGGCATCTTTTCTCATGCTTGCATACTTTGGTATATTGTTTTAAGGTTCTTTTTTCTTTCCCCCTTAATAGAGGAATAATTATATCTGTATTGGTTGATAATTCTCTAGAGAAAAGAGAGATGAGATTGCATCAGTTAGCTTTCTGCAGTTGACTTTCAAAATATTCGAAGAATTCAATTTAGGTTGTCTAGAATGTTGCACTGTTTGAACCTTGATCGGAAGTATTTCCTTTTCTTTTAGCGAATGTTTTGAAATTATATCATGTTATTAGATTTACTGCTGACTTTTTTTTCCTGTCGTTCCAATATATCTTAGCTCACTGAAGAATTATCAAAGGTTGAGGAGAAGCTCAAGTTAACAGAATCTCAGCTAGAAACCAAAGTATAACATAAAACTCTTTCAACTTCTATACATTTTCCCTTTTGTTTTCACAATGCTGTATATTTAATGCAAAATATTTTGCAGAATCTTGAAATTAAGAAAATCAATGATGAGAAGAGGGCCTCTATGGCAGCTCAGTTTGCGGCAGAAGCCACTCTTCGAAGGGTTCACGCTGCTCAAAAGGATGATGATATGCCTCCAATTGAAGCCATTCTTGCACCGCTGGAGGCTGAACTTAAACTTGCTCGGCAGGAGGTAGTCATTGTGTCTTGTCTTTGAATGCATGATAGTGATTCTATCACAAAAAATGGAATTCCTTATCGATTATAAAGTGAGATTCTATCATTGATTAGTTGTCCTTGGTTTACAGATTGCAAAGCTGCAGGATGACAACAAAGCATTGGATCGCCTAACCAAATCAAAAGAAGCAGCCTTACTTGAAGCTGAGAGGACTGTTCAGGTGGCCTTGGCAAAGGCCTCAATGGTGGACGATCTCCAGAATAAGAATCAAGAGTTGATGAAACAGATAGAAATATGCCAGGTATATTTTGGTTGTGCTTGCTGTTTCTTTTTTCAGTACCATTGAAGCTTGGTATGCATCTGTGTGTGGGAGTGTTTTTTTTTTTTTTTTCAATACCAATAAACTTGGTATGTATGTGTGTGAGTTTTCCTTTTCCTTTTCATTAGTCTTCTTGGTCTTATAACCAACATATATTTATACTTTGTATCTCAAATAATTTTCTGTACTAGGAAGAAAATAAAATTTTGGACAAAATGCATCGCCAAAAGGTTGCAGAGGTCGAAAAGCTCACCCAAACTGTTAGGGAGCTCGAAGAGGCTGTTCTTGCTGGTGGTGCAGCAGCAAATGCTGTGAGGGATTACCAACGGAAAGTTCAGGAGATGAATGTAATATGCCAAACATATTTGAATGTTGAACCTTGGGAGTCTCTTCATTCTTACATTTTTCCTTCAGGTGGATGAATCCTAAAAGTAGGAGTATTTTATTTTGTTTTCTTCAGGAAGAAAGAAAAACTCTTGATAGAGAGCTGGCCCGTGCAAAGGTAACAGCAAACAGGGTGGCAGTAGTGGTAGCAAATGAATGGAAAGATGCCAATGACAAAGTGATGCCTGTAAAACAATGGCTGGAAGAACGAAGATTCTTGCAGGTAAACACAAATTTCATTTGTTTCAATGCTTGGGTTTATTATCTGTTTATATTTTTGACCGAAATTTTATGCGATGGCGTTTCTGGTTTCCACAGTTCGTAATTATTACCAAAATCTGCTGTTACAGGGAGAAATGCAGCAACTTCGGGACAAGCTTGCTATAGCTGAGCGAACTGCGAAATCTGAAGCGCAGTTGAAAGTAATAATTTGGTTTTGCAGAATGTGGCTGTCTAAGCAGTTTGCAATATTTTCTGGATAGGTCTTGTAAGCAGAATGTTTTTCTTGCACTTTCAGGAAAAATATCACTTGCGACTCAAAGTACTTGAGGAGAGTTTGAGAGGATCTTCAAATAGCAATAATCGCAGTACATTAGAGGGAAGAAGTATGAGCAATGGGCCTTCACGGCGTCAATCTCTGGGTGGAGCTGATAACATATCCAAAATTACCTCCAATGGCTTTTTATCCAAGAGAACACCAACTTCTCAGTTGAGATCTCTGTCTTCCGGAACCAGTACCGTGTTAAAGCATGCTAAAGGGACATCAAAATCATTTGATGGTGGTACAAGGTCATTAGATAGGGGAAAAGTTCTCTTAAATGGAATAATCCCAAATTATACACTTAACCAGTCTTGTGAGGGAACCAAGGATATCGAAGCACATAATACCTGGAAAGGAAATCCAGATGAAAAAACCAATGAGTTCCCAGTAGTGGAAACAGAGGATAGCGTCCCGGCTGTGTTATACGATTTGCTGCAGAAAGAGGTCATTACCTTGAGAAAAGCTGGTCATGAAAAAGATCAAAGCCTTAAAGACAAAGATGATGCAATTGAGGTTAATATTTTTGTCCTATCCTGTTGCGTGATGCTTTTTTTTCATCCAAAAGCGTTGAATGTCATTTTTGTTTTCCAGATGTTAGCTAAGAAGGTAGATACTTTAACTAAGGCTATGGAGGTCGAGGCCAAGAAGATGAGAAGGGAAGTAGCTGCCATGGAGAAGGAGGTAGCTGCCATGCGTGTGGAGAAAGAACATGAAAATAGAGCCAAGCGGTTTGGTAGTTCCAAGGGTTCGATGAACAGTTCTCAACTGCTTCCTGGAAGGTATCCACTTTTTCAACCCTCGGGTCAGAACTGTTTTGGACTACATTAGTTTGACCTTTTTTTTTCCTTTCTGTTTTTTATTTATTTTTAATTTTAAATTCAATGCAACATCACCCATGCGTCTTTTTATTGTTTTGGGATTAGCAACCATGATGCAAATTTGTAGGCATGTGCATATGTGTGCGGGTTTGTGATGATGTCAGTTGTAAGGCCTCTTTTTTAGTTCGCATTGCCTTGAGATTCTCTCTGGTTACTCACCGGTTGAGGTGCACTAAGTCACAGGCGCTCCAAATTAAAGAGATGGAGTGTATATGTCAAACTGCTTTATATATATAAATAATTCTTTTCTTAAGCTGTAATGCCATTTCTTATGGTTAGACATTTCTTTTATATTATTTTGAGAGACACCATCCACATTATATATTTATGTGATACAAACTAGATGCTGTGCAAGGAACCTAATGCTTTGATACCATGCCTCATGTTGTAATTATTTTCCGTCTCAGAACTTGCCAAATACGTGAGCCCTATTTTATTTGGGAGTGAGATATTGACCAATGCCATACACATCACAATGTACTCTTGAGGAATCTAGGACCACGATTTGTGTGCAGATTTTAATATCTTTCCTGTTTGTTTATGGTCAACAGATAATTTCCTAGGATGTGGGTTGATACTGATTTGGTTCTAATGTTCTAATTTGTTTGAATTTTCGTTCATATCAAATGATTAGCTCTGAGAAACTCAGTAATTTAGGAGACATTGGATCAGGACTGTTTTGGTTATGTCCATCAAACCAGCCGATTATAAATAAAACAGTTTTGACCTGGCTGCTAGCTGGTTTTCACGCATTTTTTCCTCACCCGCAGATGTTTTGGTTTGTGATTGTGTTAGGGTTGAGTTTCTAGTGGATGAAAACACTGTAGTTTTGCTTCCATGAGAAGGAAATCTTTCATCCAAAAGAAAAAAAAATGGAGAGAGAAGAAAATCAAATTGGTATCTAGTATCATCGATATACAATGCGTAAAGAGTTGGGGAGAATCACTCAGTGTGGCTTCAGAAATGAAAATTTCAAATTTCATAGGAATAGAAGAGGAGTGTTATAGACTTATGATTAGTTGTAGTAGAATGAAAAACAACCAACAGTGCAAACTTGTGTTCAGTCAAAACTGGAAAAAGGGTTCTCACTTATTCGAAGTGATTCATAATAGGGTATCTAGAACATCTATGCCCAGGACATAAATATGAATAATGAAAATATTGTGGACAAGACATCCCTGGGTAGATGGGGACCCCCTGTGGCTTATGAGTAGATCATCAGCATATGGACTATACCAGATACGAGAGGCATTTGAAAATGGTATTCTACCATCTACTGGAGTAGTTGTTGAGTTGACAGGGAAGGTAATAATATTGTGTAGAAGGAATAGATCAACCAAGTTGTGGTTAGTAAAGGAAGTGACACTGGACTTGTAAATGACAAAATTGGACGCGCCGGAATTTCTTTTATTAAGTTCAAAGAAGATAAATAAATTGAGACTTTTTACCTTGTCCATCCTCTATCCCTATTTTATTGTGTAATCTTTACCTTTTAGTGATGGGATTTGTGGATCAATTGTCTCTCTTTGGTTAAGCTCAAAGAAGATAAATCAATTCAAACCTTTTATGTTGTCCATCCCTATTTTTATCGTGTAATCTTTGCCTTTTGGAGATGGTATTTGTGGATCAATTATCTGATAAGATTTGTGGCAGCATTAGTTGAGGATTTCGGATTTCAGATGCCAACAATTTGTGGCCCAGAAAGTTATGAGATTTTTCTGCATCTCCCTCTCTCTCCCTGCCTCTCACATGCCTTTTGGGCTACATTTTCCAAACTTTAGTTGGCAAATTGTGTAGCCAAAACTATTTGATGACCTTTCACCTATGCACCTGAATCACTTGATGTACTTGGTTAATTGTTGATTTTTATTTCAAATTTAGTTCTTTCAAATGTCATAAAGGATTTTGAGCAACTTGTTTTTTGAAATGATTGGGCTAGGAAGAAATGCATCTACCAATTTTTACGTGACCCATTGCTGCCTCTAGGCAGACTTCTGGGGAGAACCAAATATCTTGGTTAGCTATTAAGTGGGCTTTGTTTTTTGGTCCATGCTTCAACTGATAGGTGGTATCCCAATTTCCAGGAGGGACTTGGCTGGTGGATTTTGGCTATATTTACCCTTTAGGTTTAAAAAATTATGTGGTGTATGTTGTTGTATCATGTATGTCATTAGATAGCCTGTTTATGAATAGGTATGATAACTTTGTTTCAGAAATGAGACTTTGTAGCTTGGACCCTTCTGAGGGCTAAAGAATAGAAAGTGAGTCTAGAGTGATTGTAGTGGATCATCAGTCTTATGCTTCTATTTTTCATGAAGGCAGATGCTTTGTGCCATTATGTGATGTGGAATCTCTATTATATTTTGTTGAGCTGCATTCTGCTGTAAACCTGTCAACAACCTTTGGTGAAAACGGTAGCATGATCAGTTAATAGTGTTTGTCTGAACTTTCAGTGGATTTGTGGGATCCGTTAAATGGTATTGCACTTGTTGAATTGTTAAGATTGTCCGATCACTATTATCTCTGTGAGATTTTCAATGCAAAGGCTCATATACTGAGCCAAATTATTATAAATTGTTGAAGTTGCATTCTGTTAAAAATGTAGTATTGCTCTGTTCTGATTTATTTTAGTATAATCTTAAAAAGTTTCTGTTTTATGCAGAAATGTAGCACGAAGTGGGTTAACACGCAGCACACAATAGCGAGAAGTTCCAATTGCAGGAGTAAATCTGCATAGGCCTTGTTCTTACGGTCCTTTTTTTTTCCCTTTCCTATTATTTTTTTTTCTGTCCTTGTGATTGATCATAATACTGTAACTGGCATGCCGACGACCCTTGTTCACTGAATTTAGCAAGAAAAAGAAAAAGAAAAAATATCAGAAAGAACGAAATCAGAGGAAGAACTTGGTATGCTTCTGACTTAGACTGTTATCCCCCTGTGCTTAGAAATCAGCAAAAAAGAAAAAAGAGAGAGGAAGTAATTGGAGTTATGCTAACCTTTTGGCAGGTTTCTTTGAGTGGCAGCAATTGTGTGGTTGTATAGGTAGATTACTGGGTTTTTTTTTTGTTTTTTTTGTTTTTTTTCCCTTTGTTTCCTCCAACATTTCTCTTTTTGCAGTTTATATATGTAATCCGCAGCTAGTGTGATTATTGCTGGTTCAGGTTTGTTAATATTCTTGTAATCAGATCAAGATCGTTTTTATGGTTTGTGTTAATTCCCCTATAGTTTCTTTTCGGAGGAGATCCATCAATTATTGTTTTTTCTGTGCTAATGTTTGGTGGTGAAAGGGAACTATGTTTTGGAATGTTTATCCAAATATCATTAGCTTCTGGTATTTGTCGGTCCGAGGAAACAATTAAGCTGTTTACAAATAATATTTATTATATATATAAAAAAAAAAAAATGATAACTGATGTGCTTTGCTTTATGATATTTATTTGTCATGCTGATCCCTCTGAAAAAAATGTAAATTGAAGCTATGAGAATGGTTTTCTTTAGCAATAAACCTAGGCCTTATAATGCGAATTGGCATGCTTCAATCAAATGAACTCTATTGTCTAATAGAATGTAGAGCCTTAATTAGTGGTAAAAATCCTTGGTTTTGTTTGTTCAAAATATTCTTTGTTCTAAATCACTTTGAGTTTGGAGTTGATGTCAGGTAGGGTGTGCTTTCGGCACGAGGATACATGTGCTTGTGACTTCATCTTGAAGTAAGATCCGCTGGGGATAAAAAGAAAAGGAAAAAGACAAGCAGTAGCTTTGGAGACTGCAGTGGTTGGGACAATGACTAAATTGTCGGGGGTAAGAAATGGAGTCGGCAAAATCTGAGATCAACACACTTAATAAGCTTCGAGTTTGGATCTAGGATTATCATTTAAAAAAAATATTTTTTAAAACTATCTTTATTCTTTACCGTATTTTAATAGAATATTTTAATATTTATATATAATGTAATATAAGTGGTTGGTTTTAGAAAAGCCGTGGAAACTGGAGTGAAAGAGAGTCGGAATTGAAATGGTTGAAACTTGAAAGTAATGGTGGTAGCAGGTGATTATTAGATTAGGTGGTGAATGGTGATAACATTTCACTGCGGTAGGGTGTACATGCACTTGGGGCAATGGTTATAGATAGGGTGATGATCATAGCAGTTTGCAGCTAGCTGGTGGTGATTCATTGTTATTTGTTGATGGAGAGAGAGTAACGGTTAGTGCCGACAGCCAACGCGGTTTGGTGGGCACTTTGTGTTTTCACTTGTAATCATCATCACTGCTGTGAGCTGTCATAAACAAGGCAGTTGCTTGTAATTTAAAAAACCCCTAGGAGGAACAATCTCGCAAAAAGCATATTAAAAATTAAAATAAGTGCCACCAACGCATAAACAAGGCAGTTGCTTGTAATTTTGAATAACGCAGGAACCGCCTCAAAAAGCATATTAAACAATAAGCATGCCTTAATAACTCTTAAAAGCGTCCAATTGGAACTTAGAGCCTGTTTGGTACGAGGGAAGAGTGGGAGAAGGGAAGGGAGAGGAGGGAAAAGGGGAGGGAGGCTTGTTTGGTACGAGGCGGGAGGAGGGGAGGGAAAAGAGCCACTTTTCCATCCGTCCAAAGTTGGATGGAAAAGTGGAGGGAAGCTCATTTTATGGGGTGAAATGTCAAGCTCATTTTATGGGGTGATTGTAGCGGGTGTATGTCTAGAATATTCTATCTTGTAATAAAAAAAAAGAAAAAAAAGAAATAAGAAGCATATAGCCTTGTGTTATTTTAACTTGAAATTATATTTCAACTCTTTATTGGCGACTTTGTGTTTATATATATGTTTTGGCGTCAACAATATGCCTTTTACAGGAAAAATAAAAACTAAACAAAAATGAGCTCATGCCCATGGTGCATTTTGGCGTTTAGTCGAGTGGATTCTCTTATCCGGATAGAATCTGGATTCAACATCCAAAAGTTCTTTTCATAAGTGGTTTATATCGTTAGATTTATGAATCTTCATGTTCCTATTTGATAACAATGTGCATTTAACACAAGCAATCATTTGCAGCCAACCATTGTTAGTATCGACGATGTTCGTTGGCACTATCACTAGTGATGCATCTACTATCGGCTAAATGGTGATACATCGATCATTTTTTTTCTACAATAAAAAATAGCCATTTACAAACAAGTACGCAAGAAATTAAAAGTAACAAAGAGAGAGGAGAAAGAGAGGAGAGAGAGTCTTGTCGAACATAGATACATATATCTTTTTTATCGCATAGGTCTAATGATAAATGTATGTATTTTATCGAATAAGCATGTAACACAATATATGTTATCAGATAGACATATAATATAGGGATACATGTATCTCTTTTCACTATTTTTTCTTTTTTATACATAATAAAAAAGGACTGAATCTCTTTTATCTACTTTCCCTTTTTCACACTACAAAAAAAAAAAAAAATAAAATAAAATAAAATAAAATTCTCAAAGTACTATTCTTTCATCTTTTTACTCTTCCTCACACAAGCAGCCATTAAAACACACACCAAAAAAAAGAGAAAAGTGAAGTGATGGTTTTTGGATCTAGATGAACTCCAATGAAGATGATAGAGATCATTGGACCATAGAGAGATAATTTTCGGTTGTCGATGAGACTCGCCAGCTTCTTCGTAAACTTTTCTCTACATCATTCCAACTTTGTGGTAGAAATTTTCCTCGAATCCTTCGAATCGAAGCAAACACTGAAATATCAGCAAGAGGAAATTCTCATCGAGGAAATTCTCTAGATCTTCTTGTCATCTTCGTTGGCGTGAGAATCTAAGTCTTTAGGTTAGTTGTCGGCGGGAGAGAAAGAGAGGAGAGACCCAAATGAAGGAGATGGAGGGAGAGAGAAGAAAATGTAAGAGAGGAGAGAAGTATGTGTATGTTCTAGTAGAGTAATGATCCTATTAGCATTTGCTGACTTTATTAAAGTCAACAAACACTCCATGCCCGAGATCTAACAATCATGGAGCATTTGATGACAATATCATTTCACTGTTTTGGCAAAGGAAATTTTTTACTTATATATAAAAATAAAACATTTCTATAATCATGAACTTATTGGTTTACAACCCACAAATTGAAAACTTTAGGATAATTTTTTCTAAAATCTAATACTTCATTCGTCCCAATTTAATTGCCTACTTTGAACAAAGATTTAGAAAGTGTAATAATTGCACTTTTTATGTTATCTTGAAATTCTTTATTTCAATTTTACTCCCTCCTCTAACTCTTAGTAATAAAGTAAATGGATCCAAAAAAGTTGTAATTTTTAAATATATAAGGGTGTTAATAGAAATTTTATAATATTTCTGCCTTAATTTTCACAATGCTAAATTATCTTGAAATTCTAAATTCAAGTCCTCACCGAAGAAATTTGGCCTTGTTTCACTTTGTAAGTGTAAAACACATATTTTTACAAAAGGACAAAGTCCCACAATAGAGAAACGACAAGACTCCAATGGGGGAGCTCTCATTGAATATTGAGAATTTTACTAGGAAAACCTTGGCATACTTAAACTTGTTCATATCTCTAGAGAAGGTAATAGTTGTACCGACTTTCTCGTCAAAATTGGGAACAAGTTGGAACTCTTATCTATAACAATTTATTATCACTTGCCACCAGGCCTTGCCGCACTCCTTGGCTTGGCTCCTAAGGTTTATTTAATTTTTATTTCTAATTTGATATGCAGTTTGCAAAGATCAGCGTAGAATACGTATTTTGAAAAATCGACCGTTGAATTAGATATTCTACTTATATACATCATATATACAACAAAAATCACATTGATCCAATCGGTTACTTTTTCAAAAATATCAGAGTTTTAAAATAAACCGTAAAAAACCGTGTGAAATTGTCACAATTGTTTTTGTTTTTTGGTTGAAAAACTACCTATTGGATCAATGTGGTTTTTGGCATACGTAATGTATATAAGAAGAATATTTAATCCAACGTCGGTTTCTCATAATATGTATCCCATGCTAGGTTTTGCAAACCGTGTTCATAATTAGGAGTAAAAAATATATGTCAAGACCCTATCCCATTCATAAATTTAGTTCAAAGATCTTTTTAATATAATGAATAGAGAAAAGAATTTGAAAATCTTATGGACTTCATGTTATAAAGTTTAGAGACCTTTAAATAATTTTCGTTAATTTTTAATTTTGAAGACTCCCCAGGTTGTAACAAAAGAAAAAAAAATAAAAATCAATAGCTTGTTATGTACTCCGTATCTTCTATACTACAATATTTACAAGTTCTTCAAAAGACAAGAAGAAGAAAACATTTACAAAATTTAGGGGAAGAAGTGAGGAAAAGAACCCCATTACCCTTATATATCCCCTCAAAAATACTATACAACTAGAAACCTTAACCCAAATTTAAAAACCGGCCACCATGATGTGTCATGCTTTGAATGGTGTGTGAAAAAGATAGAATCTATTTAAAAGAAATATTAAACCACTCAAAGCATGACATATCATGCTGATTTTTAAATTCGGGTTAAATTTTCTGGTTGTGTAGCATTTATTTGTGACAATACATTTCTTATATGAGAGTTTTTATGCGTCCCAAAAAAAAGTTGTTTTAAAAATATATCCCAAACGATGTAGTTAAGCCTTTCATTTATTATTAAGGAAAAGATTTGATAATGAATGGAAGATTTGAATTCGTTCGGGACATATTTTAAGGATTTAGATCTTCAGCATTTTTGTCAATTATTTTTATTTAAATTATTTTAGTGTGCTCACAACTCCATTGTCAAAATATCTCTAATGATTTTTTTTAATACTATTCAATGTTATAGTGGTAAAGAAATAAATTATATATATATTTCAAAATTTACTAATTCATTTCTCACTTATCTGTATAGAACTTATTACCTATATTTTTTTAAAAAAGTATTTTTCAAATTATTTATAATGTAAAAGGGTCATGCTTTGCAAGGGAACAACCTTTTTCTCATAAAAAGGTAAGCTACATGCCTATTTTGGGTGATTAAACTTTTCAACAATGACAAGAAAAGGAGAAATGACATGGTACCAATTGAATGTATGGGCTGAGGATTTAGATGGGAATTGTGTTAGGATTTGTTGGAATGACATTCCCAACAAACGTCTTGATAATAAAGGTCGATTTTTTAGTGAACATGAAATGAATAAGAAGATTATTTAATTTTTCAGTCGGATTTTCAAAATAATTTTTATAATACGCACTATGCACACCAATTCAAGCAAAATTGTATAAGGTGCATCTTATAATAAACACCATGGTTATATATCTATAAGTTTTAGACACAAACATTTTATACAATTAACTGAATTAAGTTTAAGGTTCTATCGAACATATCATATAGGCAAATGAATTCGGAAATTTTAAGAATTTTATTGTATAAAATTGGATTATGTGGTATAAAGTTCTAGACTCAGGGGCTTTTAGATATTTTTTTTTTTTTAAAAATAAATATAAAATGAAAACAAGGGTATTTTGATATTTACCCACCTTTACTTAATTATTGGTAACACACCCCTATTTCATATAATATTACATTTTCAGCTCCAAAAATTAAATAAAAAATCAAACATGCACCTATCACGTCTCTAACGGTTTTTCTGGTTATTCTCTCTCTTCTCTCTTTCTCTCTCTGTCTCTTTGTCTCTCACATCCAAGATTCAATCTCGGCACCTAAACCCATTTGTGTCCTGTGTAAGTCTCCTCTTTCCTGATCCAAAATGCCATTTTTTGATACCACATTTTCATTCTACGATTCAATTTTGTCTTCTACAAATCTCATCTCATCTCAAATTCTTTACACTTGCAGTCTCTCTAGATTTCATCGCCTTCGATCCCAAAATGGCGACAATGGAAAGCCTGATCGGTCTAGTAAACAGGATTCAGCGAGCTTGCACCGTCTTAGGCGATCATGGTGGAGAGGGACTGTCTCTCTGGGAAGCTCTTCCTTCAGTCGCCGTCGTTGGAGGCCAGGTCTCATCATTTCATAATATTTTATTTTTCTTTTATTTTCTGTTTGGTTGCTGAGAAAATAGAGGAAAATAAGAGAAAATGAAACGTTGAAGATTGATCTTTTTATATGTTCTTTTGGTTTCCAAAAAAGAAAGTGAGTTTCTGTTTTCTCTCATATTTATATTTCAAGTTCATGTTTTTTGTGGTGAAAAATTAGAGTTCAGGCAAATCGTCCGTGTTGGAAAGCATCGTTGGGAGGGATTTCCTGCCTCGTGGATCTGGTAATTCTTAATTTTTTTAATGCCTTGGTTTGTCTTTGATTATCTTTTTGTTTTTAATTTGATACTATGATTGTGCATTTCAACATTCTTTCTGTTTTTTTTTTCTTTATTTTCTGTTTGGTTGCTGAGAAAATAAAAGAAAGAAGAGAGAATGAAATGTGGAAGATTTTACGTTTATGTTCTTTTGGTTTCCAAATTCAAAGTTCAACTCAACTAGGCCATTTGGTTGTATTATGCTTGGTTGAGTGGATGTTTTTGTTCTTTAGGTGCCAAGTGGTAAGACTTAAGATTTCACATTTTATTTACTTTTATTTTCATTACATTTTCTCCACTACCAAAGAGAGAATTGAACCAATGCATGGAATTAGAGGGTTAAAGCAATGCTATGCATCTTTGGTAGAGTCCCAACTCCTAAATAGTGAATGAAATTCATGATGTATGTACTATGAGTCATGTGCCTATCATCTTTTCTTTAAACTTCAAATCAATGTGACCACTGTCATCCCATTAATTCTTGAAATGCATCTGCTAGCTGAATCACTCATGATGTGGAGTCATGACAATTCAGTCATTAAGAATGACAAAGTCCTTTAACAATAGTTTGTTTCATTTTAATTTTATTTTATTTTTTAATTTTTGAAATGTAAGGTATTGTTACAAGGAGGCCATTGGTGTTGCAACTTCATAAGACGGACAAAGGGCAGACCGAATATGCAGAGTTTCTTCATGCGCCAAAGAAGAAGTTCACTGATTTTGGTACGTCTAGTATAGAGAAATATGTCTTTTCTTGTGGGATGAAGACTATTTATGGCTTATATAAAATTTTGAACTGATGAGAATTTGAAATTGTGAGGTTTGAAAGCATGCTTGCACTCTATCAACGGAGGTGGAACTGAATGAAGTTTATTCCATGTCAATAAAATGGCTATCCATTTTACCAGTGAATGGGACTTGTATGATCCTATTATTTATATAAATTGCTTGTTCTTGCAAATGATTGAGGTGAAGTTCTGTTATTTAGACTAGCAAGGCATGGGACTTGAGAATGTGGTTGTGGCATTATGGGATGTTTTTGCAGTGTTTATGTTGTTACTTACTTAAGAACTTAGCTTTTATTTCAGATTTAAAATGCAGTTAACCTTACTGTCATAGAAAGATTAAATGTGTTTAAGAAAGAATGCATCTTCATAGCTTTGATGGAACCACTTTTTTTTGTTTGCTTATTCTTATTCAAATGTTGGATAGTTTTTTTAGATATATTGGCTTTGAACATCAGAGAGGTAAAGGTCTCCTTTGCGTGTTAAATAATTGGACTAGTCTTTCAATGTTCAAATCCTTGAACACATATAAAATTTCCAAAGGAAGTCAATTGTTTCTTTTTTATATTGAGGACAGTTATCTTTTATGTGCACCAAAAGCCATCGATGGTGGATAAAATCAGCTAAAAAAACACCATCATCCTTTTTTTTTTCTTTAGTAATATTATCCAAAAATATTTTGCTGCCACAATGCATTCTGCTACAACTTCTTTGCTTTCTTCTTTTCCCCCCTCTTTTTTCTTAACTTTGTGCAGCTTGACATTGTTTGAAATTGATCCTCTAATCATTCACTCTGTCATGTTTTTATGTACTAAATATTCAAAGATTGATCATATCATGAAAATTTTCATCAAGCAATGAAAATTCTGCTATGCTTATGCAGCTTCTGTGCGTAGGGAGATCCAAGATGAAACAGACCGTATAACTGGGAAGTCAAAGCAAATTTCTAATATTCCAATTCACCTGAGCATTTACTCCCCAAATGGTTTGTTTACATTGCGCTCTTATTACATGCTGCATATGGCTATTTCATTGAATATTGGAAAATTATTAAAATACTAAAATACTATTCCTTGTCTTTCATCATATTTTTTTGGTTCCTGTGATAGTTGTGCTAACATATACGTTCATGCAATCCTATTATTGTTAAATAAATATTCTCCTGTCCTCCCTCCATATTTGAATGGATTCTCTAAATTTTCTTATTACTATATACCTAATGTTTAAAATCTAAGATTACTAGTTTCCATCATTGCTGCACATTTGCATATAGTCTCGTTCATTTATTTTTTCAGTACACCTGCACACAGTCTTGTTCATTTATTCTTTCAGCAAACTTGCACAAGTCTCGTTCATTTATTCTTTCACTCATGGAGAAATATTGTTCTTGTCTGGGTAGGCATTGAGACCCTAATTTGCATTTTCATCCTAAGAAGTGGCAAATCATTTCTGTAGAGATTTTTCTAGATGAAAATTAGTACTACTTCTTTACCAACATGTACTCTAACTATATGTCTATATCAGGTTAAAACAAAATTACTGAACAATAAAAAATGGTGAAAACAAAACAATTGCATGTAATGAATCATTGTAGCTAATTTAGCATGAGGTGAGGCACATTTCTGGATATTCATGTTTCTACTTCCCATTCCTCTTTCTCTATACCCATCCTTTTCCTCTTTTATTGTAGCTTAACTTTTCATTTCAATTAGAACCGGTTTTGTGACTGTTGAGAGATGTTCACTTTTACTGGCTCATGTTTTTTTTTTTTTCCTCCTCTTTTTTTTTTTCTTCTTTTTTTTTTTTTTTTTTGTACTTTTTATCTATATTGAATTGGCATGCCTTCCTTCAGGGCACCAGCTTCAGGCCTGTTTAGAGACTCCTTTTATCCCCAATATCGCATCTCAAAAAATATAAATTTTTGTACCTCTGTTATGTATATGTCTACACATAGGCTGGTTCTAGCAGACTCTCTTCATTGCATTAATTGCCTTTATTAATTTGTGGAGTTTCATACTGGAACCAGCCAATCTTTGAATTGTTTGATCGTCTTCAAGGCTTTAAAAATATAGTGTCCAAGGAGGAGGCTGTAACGCCCCAACTTAACATCTGTACCGACCCTTCCGGATAGGTCGACACATGTCAAGATGGAGGTACAACCTCACCTGCTCATCCGTATTTCCTCATGAGACACAAGAATAATATATATATTTAACAAAATGAAATGTCATGTCCATACATATTGTCCCAACCGTTATACATAAGATATCCAATAAATCAATTAGAATTGCCAACAACCCTGGCAAATAAGTAAATCTTTTATAATACTTATCAAAATATACCAATACAGGTAATACATCTAGCATAAGAATACAAAGACACACACACAGAGCTACAACCTTAATGCAAACCGTCAGTCCTTTGCAAATGATTGAACTGAACCATGAATGTAATCTCCCAGGTTAACCTGCAAATTGCTGTACACAAAGCAGGAGTGAGCCTCGAATTGCTCTGTAGGAATAATACTATCTCTTGTAGGTAATTAACAACACTGTGATGTGCGAGAAATTTTACATAAAGCATTTATCTTTAAAGTTCAATAAATTTATAAAACGATTTGAATATAAAGTTTAAAGTAGGGTAGGTTTCTGGAGAAAAACCATAACCTCTGATAACATAAAGAAACAGGGTATTTACCTTACCTATAGAACAAACCAAACCACAACACGAAGACTAGATCCCAGTACCTTCATCTTCTATATCATAATATAGTTTCAAGAAACAAAATTCAAATGGTATAATCCGATCCATATATGTAAATTCATACACACATGTATATACATATATTTATTCTCGTTGGCATGGGAGTTTTCTCAATACGAGTGCCATTTCATATACCCATATTCATGGAAGATGAGTTTTCTCCATACTCTTCTCATTCATCACAATAATAATTGATAGAGGAGTTTACTCCAGACTCTATCATCAACCATATCCACAATATAAATAATAGATAGAGGAGTTTTCTCCGGACTCTATCTCATTCATATCCGATTACCATGTCATAAACATAAATATTTTATAATATACATTATTACCTCGTAATGCATAACCAAGATACCTCATATAGAGGTTAAAGAGTAGCTTACCTGAACCACGATCAAGCATTGTAACCAGATGTATCGATATCCAAAACCATAGTTCAACCGCCGTACAAACATATCCTCCAATAACATCGTTTTGTAAAAACAGGTATCACTTAAATACAAATGTGAGTAATCATTTCGTATACCATCATAATTCGTATAAAATAGTTCACAAGGCAAGTCACTGTCCAAAACGAAAATACATTTCTACACGATTGCTTGTGATCATTACTTTATTTCTAAAAATTGAGTTTAATTAAAAATGTAAGGAAATGGCTAATTGAAATAACTCGTGATCTTTCTTATTTGTAAAACAGTTCAAAAGGTCAGGCATATAAGTATAAAACCAAACATCTCAATTTTTCTTACGTAAATAAGTCATAATATGCTTTTGTGATATTTCAAATGATTAAATGCAGTGAAAAGCTCATTCCTGTATTTATAAATATGGTAGATTCAATATTAAAATATTTATTAAGCAATGGAGTGAATTCTTAAATATTTCAGTGCCATGCCTTGGTTTTCTTTTCATAAACATATCACATAATTTGACAGTTCAATAATAATAACAATGAGATACATTCCATGTAACTATTCGATACTAAAGTAAAAGAGTAAGGTTCTCCTGCGTTCATTGTTCATATTAATCAAAGATGTATAAAGTTTAAGTGATTCTTAAATTAATGATAGAGTCGTTGAAATATTATCAATAGTAAAAGAGTACTTATTCCTACATCAATTCCACAGTGTTTCCAACTTTTTGCGGCTCCACGAGCCTCCCAAATGCAATGCTCAATGCATCCCAATGCAAGTGGTTTTCCAAAGAACCTTTCAAACCGAACACAATAAACAGTGCAAGCAAAGAATCACAAAAAAGTACAAAAGATCTACACTTTCAAAACTAAAGCAACTTGCTTCTCAAAACTGCTCACACGCGACCCCAAAGACTCAAAACCCCAAAATAACAAATCAAGGGCCTTAAAACTTCCAAGACATATTTCTAATAATGTTTAGATGCTCCACAATGAATTTCGTGGCTAAATGCCAAATGGTTCGAAAGATACAAGCCAAAGAAGATACAGTTCACACAAAAGGGCAAACCGGGTATTTTCCGAAATATTTCTCTTTCCAAAATTAATCTGACTTCAAGACCACAATATTTAGAAACTAGACTTCATAAGCTTTCCGTACATATAAAGTACGCCCAAAACGGAGTCCGTATGAAAAAAGTTATGAAGAAAATAAGATTAATGAAGGAAATTGAGTTTCTGCCCAAAGAGTGGACTGTTTGGCTCAAACAGTCGACTCCTTGATTCAAACAGTCGACTCTTTGGATCAAACAGTCGACTGTCTCCTTGATAAATCCGAGAAATTATGTATTTTAAGCTACAAAACATCCCAAAAACTTAGGATAAATCCACACAACTCATGAAACCAAAAATACAAGCTTTAAAGACACTAGATTCTCAACAAAAACACAAAACAAGGGATCAAATCCAAGGATCCACCAATAACCCAAACTAAAAACCCAAAAAACCCCATTTAACTCACATACAAGTATCCATAGCTTCAAAACTCCTCTAAATCATCTACCAAACTATAAATCCACCCACAAACCACCTTCAAAACACTAAATACACAACCTAGCATCCAAACCCAACTCCGAGCTTACTCAAATCCGAAAATAACTCATGTACAAGTAAAGAAAGTGAAATGAAAGATAGCGAGAACTTACCTTCACGATGATGCACGAATCCCCAACAAGCTCCGATGACCTCCCTCTCTTTCTTCTCCCTTTTCTCTAGCTGTCCCTCTTTCTCTCGGCCTCTCCCTCTCTCTGCCGAAATGAAAAAGTAAAGAAAAATGGGTTTTTAACCCTTTTATATGCCTAATGGCAAAACTGCAATTATTTCAAAGTTTTTTTTTTTTTAAATAATAAATTTAAGCCACATAATCACTTAAAATGAATAAAATAAGGTTTTAGAAATCCGGGTTATCACAGAGGCACTAGAAGATGACATTACGGATATCACAAACCAACTTAGGCTATATTGTTTGCAAAGGAGATTATGTTGAAAATATACCCTGGCCAACAATGTGTTTTTATTTGACTGCATCAATATTTTAGAATCAATCAACCAAGCTTTTAGTTCAGTCTGCTTTTCTCAGGTACAACTCAACACTGGCTCCATTATAAACTTGAAGAGGAATCAGTGAGGTCCATAAATTAAAAATGAACATAAACTCACCAGATCTAATTCAACTATGAAGTGGAATTGTGATTGTTACTTGTGCTGAAGCGATATTATTTTCCAAATGCTAGTATTAAGTGTACGCTGTAGACTGCCGTTGACACAAAATGGAATTATTGGAGATGTTGGGAAAGAAGATGCTGGGATTAGGAACTTCCATGAGAAGATACTTTGTCTTTGCAATACCGTAAACTAAACCCATTATGGGTCTGTTTGGCACAAATGTATCTTTTAGAATTTTATATAAGAGTTGTGTAGAGGAGAGTGATGCATTTCCTAGTGTTTGGCTACTAGGAAAATGCAAGAAAGTGAAGGAAAAATTGTATTTTATTGAGAAATTTCAGAAATTACAGAGAGGAGAGAGCTTCTCTTTCTAGAAGTGAAAATCATATCTGAAAACTGATTTAGATGCTAACTTCCCTCTATTTATAGGGACTCTTCTAGTTGTAACTAACTGAAAGACTGAAACTAATAGGCTGTCACTAAGTACATATAAAAGTACTAATAACACAATTAAAAAACAAAGAAATCAAGCCTGAAATATTGTCAGTGCTCACGGCCAGCCAGTAGTAACAGTCCAGTAGCACCACCAGCATATTCTAGTAGGTGTCACAGCCTCACAACAGTGGCATTTGGTGGCGTTCAGTTCCAGCCGCAGTAGCATTAGCATGCAGTTTCATATCATAGTTTCATATCAGTAGTCTAGGATTACATCAGAGAGGCTTTTGTAAAGAGGTTTGATGGTATTTGGTTGTTGCATACGTAAAAGAGCTTCTGATGTAGGAAGTGCTTTATGCATGTTTGGTGATAAAATCTATTGAAACACTTATAAACCTAAGTTTTACTGTAATGTGCTTTTTGAATTTCTGCTTCAAGATTGAAAGAGGTTAGTCTTTTTTTTTCCTCCATAAGTATTATATAGAATATGATAATTAGAAAATAGGAAAAATATGGAATTTTCTGCCTTTGATTTTTTAAGGCCCAGCTTGTCTAGGGATTAACTTTAGTCCTTCAAAAGCCACTCTTTACAGAAATGGATATGATATTCAGGAATATAAAACTTGTCCTGATCATCATCATCATCATCATTATTCATAAAAAGTATAAATTTAAAAATAGATATTGATATGGGATCATGAAAAAGATTAACAATCTTACTGTCTTAGACACTGAAGAAGAGCTAGAGTTTATAACTTGTTGGTGTTGCAATTCTTAAGGGGATAGAAAGTATAACTGTCAATTTATTTATGAGTTGTAGAATGCAAATAGGACTTAGAATTTGTATCTCATCGGCCCGTTCCTGGAAGTAATGATAGCAGGCAGGCCGCTTTTATTTTTATTTATTTTTTAATGCGAATCATCTTACAAGGATCCCTATTGTTATTCTCTGTCATGCATACAGCCATATACAGATATGAATATTAATGGCCCCTTCCTTCAAGAAGCATAAAATATTTGAATTTTAGACATGAAAATGTTTGAGCATTGATTTTTTTCCTTCCTTTTTTGATTTGTTTTGTTTTTGTTTTTGTATTTTTAATCATTTTAAAGTTTCTTTTTCATGGAAGCACTTGTACAGTGGTCTTTTTATATTTAACTGAATCTATTGGGTTAATTTTTTTAGACCCTCTATTGGTTTGGATTGTATGACTTTGAAGTGCATTGTTTATTTGGCAGTGGTAAATTTAACTCTCATAGATCTTCCTGGGATGACAAAGGTTGCTGTAGGTAATTTACTTAACACTAATTTTCTTTTGAACTTAAATGCTTATTGTTTTTTTTGGGGAAATTACACTTTGCTCCCCCTGAACTATATGCCATTTTCACGTTCCCCCCCTATGATTTTGATTGCATCAATGTGCCCCTGAACTATATGCAGTTTTCAAATTACTCCCTTCTGTGAGATTTTTTGACTGAAAAATGGTATTAGATTGTTATTTTCTTATGCAGTATTTATCCTATATTGCTAATGGGTCTATAGGCATATTGGTGAAATTTCATGATTTTTCTTAATATATTTTATTTATTCTGAATTTTATTTACTGTAAGGAGAAAATAATTCATAAAAGTTAAAATATATTGAGAATAATTATATAATTTCACCGATATGCTTATAGACACATTAGCAGTTTAGGAGAAATATTGCATTAAAAAAAAAAGTTTGACATCATTTTCCAGTCAAAAAAACAGTTGGCTAATTGATAGAAGGGAGTAATTTGATACAATCAAATAGTTCAGGGGGCACATTGATGCAATCGAAACCACAATGGGGCCAACATGAAACTAGCCTATAGTTCGGGGGGGCAAAGTGTAATGGGGGGGGGGGG
>JAESVK010000335.1:337665-400374 GCA_017140935.1 Hamamelis virginiana | reverse complement strand
TACTACACTAAAAGACTAAACTACCCTTACTCAAGTAAACACAAGACTAGTTACAATAAAGTTCATTTACCCCCCGTCAAACTCATGATGTAAGCCTAGAGAGCATTGAGAGTTTGTTAAGTAGGAATCTAAAGCGAGCATATATGTGAGTTTTGTTAAAGAAATCAGCAAGCTGAAGAGAAGAACAGAGATAAGGATGATGAATAGTCCCAGATTGAAAATGTTGGTGGACAAAGTGACAATCAATCTCAATGTGTTTGGTACACATGGAACATAAAGTTATGAACAATTTGAATGACACTCTAAGTCAGTGAGAAGCCAGCAAAGCCAAAAAATCTTAGCTGTAGCTTGGGCTAATGCACGGTATTCAGCCTCAGCACGCAACCATAGTTTGCTTCTTGCTTTTCCAAGAAATGAGAGAATCTCTAATAAATACACAAAGCCTAGAAGTAGATTTGCGATCGTTAATATCACCCGCCCAATCTGAGTCAGCATAAGCACGAGGTCCATACTGGAAGAGGAGGAGAAGAATAAGCTTTGAAAAATGGTGCCATGAATATACCGAAGAACTTGCAAAAAAGCACCGACCATGGGGTGGAGACAAATTGACTAAGCACATGAACGACATAAACAATATCAGGACGAGTCATAGTGAGATAAACCAGACTACTAACTAACCCTCGATATGAGGTAGGATCATCCAAAAGGACACTATCAGCAGAAGAATATTTGGCATTCAGTTCCATAGGGGTATTAACAACCTTAATACTCCCTCAGTCCCAATTTATGTGATCACCTTTCCATTTTGGGATGTCCAAAAATATGTGATCACTTTGACTTTTAAATTAAAAATTAGAATGAATTTTCCATTATACCCCTTTATCAAATAACATAGAGAATGACCCATTATTTTAGAAGGCTAAAATTGGAATACAAACTTAAAAATATAATAAAGTCAAAGCAATCAATGTATTTCTTAAACTGCGTGTTTAGTCAATGATGCACATAAATTGGGACGGAGGGAGTATTAGTGAGTGAGTTGAGCATGGTGAATGGCGTCATTAGCATATTTAGCCTAGCATATTTAGCCCGAGAGTGGAGATAAACCATTAGGAGAGGAAGCAACCTCAATACCCAGAAAATAGAGGAGAGGGCCTAAATCTTTCATTTCAAACTCCTCAAACAAATGAAGCTTTGCGTCCTCAATAGCAGATGGATTAGAACCAGTAATAATCACAGACTCATAAGCAATAGGAGTGAAACCATTTTGAGACACGGTAGACTAAAAACGCTCATACTAAGCTTGGGGTAACTATTTTAATCATAGAGAGCGTGGCGAAGATGAGAAACCAAACCTTGAGAATGAGGAAGCCCAGGTGAAGGGTGCATATAGACTTTCTTAGATAAAGAACCATTAAAAGGCATTTTCGACATCAAGTTGAAACAGTTTCGATTTACAAACAACAACCACGGATATAAGAGTACGAACTATGGTTATTTTGGCAACTGGAGCAAAAGTCTCCTCATAGTCCACATCATATTCTTGAGTAAAACCCTTGGCAACTAACCTAGCTTTATAATGCTCCAAAGAATCATCAAAATTAGTTTTCACTTTGTATACCCACTTGCAACCAATGAGATTTTTACCTACAGGCAAAGGAACTAACTCCTAGGTATCGGTTTTATAAAGAGCATCAAGTTCAGCTTGTATAACATCAATTCAATTAGGGTTAGAACAAGCTTCCTTATAGGATTGAGACTCAAAGTAAGAAAGAATAAAAGTGAGAAAATTACGGTAAGACAAAGAGTAAAGTGAGAAAATTACGATGAGATAGAGAGTAACTTGTGTTAGAAAAACTAAGTCTTACTTGGGGGCGACAAACATGCGGGGGATAATGAAAAGATGGCGGATCAGCATCCAAGGGAGCAGTTGGTAAAGTAGTAGAGCTAGGTTTCAGAGAAGAAGAAATAGGTGGGGAAGACCATCTAGAGTACACTAAAGGAAATGATGAAAACTTAGAATGGGAGAGACTAGAAGTGGTAGAGGGAAGGGAAGAGGAGTCCAGGTCAGAAACAAATTCTTCAGAAGGAATAGAAGAGGGAAAATGATCAATGGAGATTAAGTATTCCTTAGTGGCAAGAACAAACTGAGGAGGAATATTGAAGAAACAAACAAGCTCAAGAAAAAGCTACATGACAAGAAACATATAACCGCTTATATTTGGGATCATAACACTTGTGCCATTTTTGAGTGAGAATGTTACTTAAGAAGACACAGAGTAGAACGAACACTTAGTTTAGTACAATTACAATTAGGGAGAAGAACAAAACAAGCACAACCAAACACCCGAAATAAAGAATAATTAGGAGAGTGACCACGAAGCTTCTCATTAGGAGAAAGACCAAAAAGAAATAAGAGGAGTAGGAATACGGTTAATAAGATAAGCAGCGGTAATGACATCTTCACCCCAAAAGACAGAAGGTACAGAGGAAGAAGAAGAGCGGGCAGTTTTGAGGATATGATGATGTTTGCGTTCAACAATCCCATTTTGTCCAGGAGTATCAACACAAGAAGATTGATGAGCAATACTCAAGGACAAAAGAAAACCTGTAAATTCATTTAAATAATACTCACTCCCCAAATCAAAACGAAGAATTTTGCTAGAAGTAGAAAATTGAGTTTGAACCATGGCATGAAATTTCTTAAAAATGCGAAATAAATTAGATTTATGAGATTGAAGATACACCCAATATAATTTACTGCACTCATCAATAAAAAAACATAATATAAAGAATCACCCTTAGTTTCAATAGGGGAAGGACCCCACACATTAATATGAACAAAAGAAAAAGGAGAATCAGAAACAAAGTCACTTTTATTAAATGTTAAAGCTTTCATTTTAGTGAATTTGCAACTGCTACAATTTTGAATATTACTAACAAACACTAGACCCAATTGACCCGACAAAACTAAACTCTTGAAACGATCCTTGGACACATGACCTATTCTAGAATATCATAAATAGAAGGGAGAATGACTCGTTATTTTGAGAGAGAGACAAAAAATGCTAATGAACTATTGAAGACAGGAATTTGGAGACTGTCCACAATATAAAGATCTCCAACTCTACGCCCTGTCCCAATCTGCTTCTTGGACACTCGATCTTGCACAACACAATGGGAAGAAGAAAAATGTATATCAAAACCAAAATAAGATAATTGACTAATAGATAACATACTAACAAATAACTAAAGAACATAAAATACATAAGGTATAGACAAAGTAGACATAAAAGAAGGAAGAATAGAACCAACAACTTGAAGTGACATATGAGACCCATTAGCTGGTGGCAGTAATGCTAGGTGAAGAAGGATATACACAGTGACTAAGTACAGAAAGATGTGGAGTCATATAATAAGAGGAACCAGAATATAAAATCCAAGTGGTGGAAGTTATACTTGATGGATCAAAACTTCCCAAAATAAGAGTGGACAGAGTTGAAGCTTGTGACTGTAACTGTGATTCTAACCAATTCTGAAACTGCGCAAACATAAATGAAGCCGGAGAGGTAGGTACTGTACTAGCAGGAGGTGCTGCAAGGGTTGCTCGTGGACGAGGAGAAGGAGCAACTGGAGAGCGTTGTGGAAAAATCTTAGGGAAAACATGCTTCCAATGGTCTTTCTGATGATAGAAACTACACTCATATGAAGCAACACGAGGTTTAGGCTTTCCTATTACTTTGATCACGAATCTAGGAGGGGTAGGAAGTAGAGGGCTAGTGAAGAGGATGCAACAAATACTAATTCCATTGACGAACTGGGCATACACATTTTGAGACGAGTCTCTTCAACCATAAGTTGCCAGACTGCAGCAATCGGAGATGGTAAAGGAACACGGTGCAGAATAGCCTTACGAAGTGGTTCAAATTGCTCACATAGAGCCATCATAAACTGAATAAGATGTTGTCGATCTCGTTTCTTAGTCTAAGCATGAAGACTCAATAATTCTGGAGAATCCATAAGGGCCAATTGATCCCAAATTACTGTAATCTCATTATAAAACTCTTGAATGGTCTTATCCTTATGTTTCGCAGCCCAGATGGTCGCCTCAAGTTCAAACTCTTTGACAAAATTGGATTCGAGGTAAATCTTTTGAAGGTACTCCCAAATCTGATAAGCCGTATCAAATTTGGAGAGATTCTGTCCAGTACTTGGTTCCACAGAGTTGTGAAGCCAAGTGAGAACCTGTGCGTTTCCATGTTGCTAAAGTAGACTTGTATCCTTTAGCTTTAGAATTTGTGGATTTTGCAGTGGTGCCATCAACATAACTCTATCGTTCTCGATCTAATAGAAAATTCATCATAACGTTAGCCCAATAGGTATAATTATCCCCCATCAACCGAATGCTAATAGCTTGAATCTTATTGTCCGCCATCAAGAAACAATCGATGAACATGCTAAAGAGGCTAGAAACTTATAAAAACCAACCCACAAAAATATTAGACAGTTTAGAAAAAAGAAGAGGATGAGTTAACAATCAAAAAACTGGTTTTTAATGCTAAAACTAGTGAGGACAACAACAAAGAATACCTAAGGGGGTGTTTGGGAATCCCAAAAACTGGGTTTCCTGTGGATAAGATTGGTCCAATTTTTATAAACTGTGTTCGGTAAGTACCTTATCCGGTTTTCAATTGTTTTAAAAATGGCCCAAAAACTAGATACGGATGGTCTAAGTCGGTTTTCATAAAAACCACATAAGAAAAAAGTCTTTCTCTTTACAAAAAAGCTACTCACCGTAACTCTCTCTACCTCTCATCTCTATGCCCATCTCATTCTCTCTCTACCCTTCATCTCTACACAGACCCATCTCTACTGTAAAGATTTGCTTTTCATTTCTCATCTTTGAAGCTTTTAATCTCTAGTGTAAAGATCTGCTCTCCATCCCTCATCCTAGAAGCAAAAGTTGCAACAAAAATAAACAATGGAGGAGGAAGAGGAGGAGAAGAAGAAAAAAGACAACAAGATCTGCTCTCAATCCCTCATCTCTACGCCCCTTTCTTTACATCTCTACAACTCTCACCTCTCTTATTAGCAAGAAGAAGAAATTTTGCATCTTCTTGCAACGAAAATAAACAAATTTGCAAATTTAGGGTTTTGATTTGAAAATTTTCAATGAAAAATTTTTAGTTATTGATGATGATTTGGAAGTTAGGGTTTTGATTTATAATTTTATTTTGAAATTAGAAATTTTATTATTAATTAGGAATTTGGGATTTGTTGTTAAGTTTGTAGAGAAAAAAGAAACATAAAAAATCAGTTTAGTTTTTGACAAACATCCATAAACTAAAATAAGTTCAAACAGAAATTAGTTTTCGTATGAACTATTCATAGAAGTTGGTTCTGGCCCGAACTTTTGGAATGCCAAATAGACCCTAAAAGAATAGATTAAACTAACCCTACTTTGTGATGAGAGAAACCCTAACCCATGAGGAGAGAGAAAAACCCTAACCATGAGAAGAAAGAGCTAGAGAGAAAGAGAAAGACCCGTAGAAGAGAGAGTACCGAAAGTGATAGGGGAGAGAGAAAATCAAGAGAGATTCCTAGAAGAGAGATGCCGAGAGGGAGAGAAGTCCATAAGAGAGAGAGATTTTCCGAGAGGGAGATAAACCCATAAGAAAGAGAGACATCACTGAGAGAGAGAGAGAGAGAGAAGGAGATACTGACCAAGAGAGAACAATCTGATTCTTTGATGCAATCAAACCTTAATTGAACCCTAAGACTCTGATACCATGATAGCTTTCTTGAGAAAAGCCCCGAGGCTGCAAAACTATTATTTAAGCTTAAAATGAAACGAATACACTAAGAGTTTTTATATAAGAAAAATAAGAAAACCCTACTACACTAAAAGACTAAACTACCCAGATTGAAGTAAACACAAGACTAGTTACAATATAATACATAAAATACATTCACACTCTCTTCCCCTCCCAAAGTCTCTCTCATGGCCAAATGGGAGAAAAAAAATACAAACATGGTTGATTAAATAGAAAGCATACAAAAGGCAACTATGACATTACAAAAAGGTGTGAACTATTTTCACACTTTTTAATGAGTATCCCCTCTCTCGTCTGTCTCTATTGGTAGTTCAAAAATCACTCTAATCTCTCATTCATAACAAATATAAGGGGATGGGCATGAGTGCTTTTGTTGTCTAGCTATAGTTAGGCTTAAGCCTAATTGTGGTTGACAAACTCCCAATAAGCATACACCCAGCCCATTGGAGCATAAAAGGCATGCCCACTGTGCCTTGGGCATGTGCCTAACCTTGTTATGCGTACTCTCTACGGAGTATTGTCTAAAATTTTATGCCTTAAGGCATTTTCTTCCTTCTTGCCTCGGGGGAGCCCTAGAAAGGTTAGAAAATGATTTTGAAAACATTGAATAAAACCATCCTTGGGCCTTAGAAAACCAACCAACAATGGAATTGAATAATTTGAGTTGATTTAGTCTTCAAATTCAAAATTTCTACAATATGGCTGCCTATGAATCTTGATTGGGTGCCAACGGAGTTTCACATGTCATGTGCGGAGAGCATCCACCATTTGATGTTTATCTATAGCTAGTTACTAATTATGGCTTTAATGTGAGACGTAGCACCTTTTAGAGTAGGAAAATATTGGAGAAAATTTTGATTGAGAGGAACATTTGATTGTTATTAAAAAAAATTGATGACATTTGGACAGTTCATTCTAGTGAAAGTAAAAATTAATTTAATAAACAAGCATGAGTATACACTTGAAATTCCCATATTTGATTAACTAATCATTTGTAATTATTTGGTCAAGTTTGGTGGAAATTTTGTGCATTGGTGTGCAAAATTTGTAACTAAGCATGTAATATATGACAGACATGCTAAGAGGCTGGATACTGGTATGAATTGATTTAAGGGTTTAAAGTGTTTGTTTAGAATGAGGAGAGGGGAAATAGATCGAAGAGGATAAAAAAACATAATGGTGTCAGCTTTACTATTTTCTATCTAAACAATCTATTTAAACTTATTTTTCAAAAGTATAATAATGCCCTTAATGAATGAAACAAATACCACCTGTAGGTCTGTAACATAATATTTCCTTTGAATGTTTTCCCTTAAGATGGTGTAAGGATATCACATGTCTATTTTGCTTAGGATGGAATGAAAGCTTGCACTAGTCATCCAGCAAGTTAGGACATCAAAGAGATAATTTCCAATTTTTCCATGGGGTGTGCAAATTAAGCGAGCGTTCAAAATTTCCTTGATAAATTGTCTATCCACTTTCATGTTCTTCATTATGTTGTGTTGCATTGGATTATGGGCAATGTTATTGGCTACTTTATATCGCAGTGAGGTCTTGTAGGCTCATTTGAGTCAAATCCTATCCCTTTTGCAAGATTTTCAGCTAGAGCAACTCACACACTCCATGAGCTACGGCGCTCTTAATTCTGCTTCCGCACTAGATTAGGTAACAACTAACTGTTTCTTATTGCGCCTAATTGAGTTTCTACTTTCCACACACAAAAGTGCAATACCATGAGGTGGATCTGTGATCGGTAATTGATGTGGCATGATCTGAATTAGTATATCACTCTCACATGTAGTCATGCCTAGAAATTGTAGCGATTTTCCTGGAGCAGAAATTAATCCTGATGGATCCTACACATTGCCTCCATGTGGTGACAATCATGGTGCATGCAAGAATTTGCTCAGCATGCTAACTGCATGGGCACTTTTGAATTGAGTGTAGCTCTAGGATAGTGTAGTGTATTAGTGTATATTTGGGGTGTGCAATAATGACCTTAAAGTTACTATTTTTTGAATCTCTTCACTTCTTTCTCTGTTTTACTTCTATGGGCAATTTCTTTTGGTTAAAGAACATATGTTTGTCATTACTTATATTGGACCTAACCTCTAAATTGGTAAGGGTCTAGAGAATAGTTTGCATTTATATCATTGTATTCTTATTTCCCTTTACACTAAATTCATCTAATGGATTGCTCTGATTTTGTAGCCTAACTGCATTATATTGGCTATTTCTCCTGCTAATCAAGATATTGCCACTTCGGATGCTATTAAGCTTGCACGAGAAGTAGATCCTACAGGTATTGCAAACAAGGCTAGGATACCTTGTTCCTTACAGCGAGCGCGTGTATCTTTGGTGCAATGGGAATGTTTGGTTTATACATCAAAATATTTATTTATGTATTATATTTGGTATTTTTAGGTGAAAGGACTTTTGGGGTGCTAACGAAACTTGATCTGATGGACAAGGGAACCAATGCTCTGGATGTATGGATTTAACTAATTCTTACTGTGTAAATTGCTCAGACCATTCAAGTTATTTACATTGTTATTAGTGTATAACTGAGTCATCATCATATCATGTTTGTTTTCTGCCGGTTGTCTTTTGATTTAATTTTCCTTGAAACTCTTTCCCTACCCAAAATGTTTCACATATCCTCAGTTTTATCAACTCTGATGGTGGGCACAACATCAAAACATGAATAGTTGCTCTGTGTGAATGTTTAAGGTTCTTGAAGGAAGGTCATATAGACTGCAACATCCCTGGGTTGGAATTGTGAATCGTTCACAAGCTGATATCAACAAGAATGTTGACATGATTGCTGCTCGTCGAAAGGAGTTTGAATATTTCGAAAGTAGCCCTGAGTATGGACATATGTCACATCATATGGGCTCAGAGTATCTTGCAAAACTTCTATCGAAGGTCATTTTTTCCATATTGTCTTCTAGTTATCTTCCTTAGTTTATTCTGACATTGTGGATTTACTGAAGGTTTGAAACCTCTTACGTTAAGTATTTTTCTTTCTTGTTTTATATATACATCAGCATCTGGAGACTGTTATCAGGCAGCGCATACCAAGTATTATTGCTTTGATAAACAAGACAATTGATGAGCTTAATGCAGAGTTGGACCGTATTGGCAGGCCTATTGCTGTGGATTCAGGGGTAATAATTGGGACCCATATGGAAATCAGTTTTCTTAGTTATTGATGAGACTATTTTGTATTCCTATCTTAATTACTCGAAGTATGGTACTTGCATTTTCAGGCCCAGCTGTACACAATTTTAGAATTGTGTCGTGCATTTGACCGTGTATTTAAGGAACACCTGGATGGAGGGTAAATGGCAGAACTTTTTTCGTTTTTTTTTTTCCCCTGCATTTATTGAGAGCTTTCATGCTTTCAGCATTGAACAATTCTCTTCAGGTTTCTGTGATGAAATTATTGGTTAAAAATCTGATCAATGTTACGCACTTGATTTGTTGTCTAAAGAAGTAAATAAAGGTCCTGGGAATGAAGGTAATCTTTTGTAAGTGTCCGACCTAGTGTTGGACGGGTGGACATGTTTGTTGCATTGAGAATATCTTGACATTTAGTATAAATTATAATATAGTTTAGTATTCTGGATCTATATAAAACTTCTAAAGTATTGAACAACTTTTTCTTATTATTAGTTTTTGGGTACATTGTATGCTTGTTTAAGAGAACTGATACGTTTGTAACATCACATGGTTTATATAATGTTTAAGAATAATGTCTCTTGAGTTGGATGATTTTCAATTCGTACAATGGATTTTGACTTCTCAGTTCTCCCTGATAATTCTTATATAGTTAAGTAATAAGTTGCTACTTCAGGCGACCTGGTGGAGATCGGATATATGGAGTTTTTGATAATCAACTACCAGCGGCTTTAAAAAAACTCCCCTTTGATCGTCATCTTTCTTTACAAAATGTGCGAAAAGTTGTTTCAGAGGCTGATGGTTATCAGCCCCATTTGATTGCTCCAGAACAAGGATACAGAAGACTCATTGATGGATCCATCAACTTTTTCAAAGGCCCAGCTGAAGCTGCTGTGGATGCTGTAAGGTTCTTAGACTGCTGTATTTAACCACATATTTTCGAATTCTGTGGCTACTATTGTAGCAATATATCAATCTCTGCATTTATTACTTTGTTGATATGCATGTAATAATACTTGGAAATAAGAATATTTTTGTTCTTGACTCTTTAGAAATATCTATAATTTGATAACCTAAGTTGACCAAATGTTTTTTTTTTTTTTTTTTAATTGTTCAATTGTTCATATTTTTTGGTTAGATATGGGAGGTTTATTTCATTGCCTTATTATGACAGTGCATCTGTATGCTTCTCCTCTTTTTAATTTTATTTTTTCATTATATTATCATTATCATTCAGTGATTATCGTTGTTGTTTTAGTAACTGCACTGACAATGAAATTCTGCTTCCCCTGTGTTATCGATTAGTTTCTTTAGTCTTTCTCAAATCATTAATGGATCCCTTGGAAATTTTTACAGAACTGGAGATTCAGCAGGACATATTAGAAATTATAAAGTTGGAAGATCAGTTTCCACCTTAAAAATTTCTTGTGTCTTCTGCCCTTAGAGATGGTGGCGAGTGAATTTGATATTATTAGCTAGAAAGAATAGTCTTTGTTTATTTTTGTTTCTTATAAATAAAATATAGAGGCAATCAGGACTTAGGAGGATGGTTAAAATTGGAGCAATTCCTTTGGTGGATAAAATTGAGATTAGTTGGAAAGAGAAAGTACACTCAAATGGCTTGTGGTTAAGGAAGCCATCTTTGAGCCTTTATGATAGGTTTTTTCTTCAAAATGTGTACTTAACCTATGTTGAATCTGTTGGATTTTGCTTCCTTGAATTGAGATAGAATTAAGTTACAAGATAAAATATTCAAGCTGGAGGAAGTTAAGCGGCTCTTAGAGCATTGGGGGACAAAGATCCTACTGGATGAACCTTCTTTAACAAATTCTAATATATTGAAGGACATGAGTTTGGCATACCTTTTAAAGTTACTTTTGTGTCTGACTTGCTGCTTTGATAAAGATTCAATTAAATCATTCATTTAGGTTTCTCCTTGTGAAGAGTAACATATGGCTAGAAGAGTTTGACCTATGTCTATAAGTAGTCACTTAGGTCTCCTCTTCTATGAGTTCTAACACATGCGAGAGGTAATGGAGTCTGAAAGTGCATATCTGAAAGTGTTTGTTTCTTCAACCTTTTTTTCGCCCCCTGGCTGAGAGGGGTGGGGTTGGAATCTTAGCTTTCAAATTTTGTATTGTATCGGGTATCGATTTCAAAATAAATAGAAAGAATATAAAAAAATAAGCAAAATATACTATTACTTGGGAAATTAAATACAAAACAAGTAATGTTCATTAACATGACAAATTAAGTGTTTCATTCTCATCCCTTCACAGTTCTCATTAAACGCCATGGTCTAGAATGAAATAGGACAGTTCATAGCATTTAATACATAACTAAAGTGCAGAAAGAACTCTCTAATATTTTAAAAGTAAAGTGGTTCTCCAATATTTCACTTTAAAAAAAAAATATAGAACATGGGTTACCCATCTTTAACAGTGTACTTGCATTTGATAATTGTATCTTATTTAGTGTGTGATGTGTTAGTACTTCCTTTAGGTTCCAAGTTTCAATACTCAAATTTTGAGTTTGTAAAATTTTTCTGAACAATGGAAAACTTTTCTTGTGCCTTCAAATATTAAAAATATAATAGTTAATGTTCCTATTTTCTCAAGGACATTAATAAATTGAGTCTAAGCACTATAAAAAGAAGATCTTTTTGTAAAGGAGAAAAAAGAAAGAAAAAGAGAGGCTTTTAAATTAAAAGTTTTAATGCTTTAAAAGTACCAGGAATTCTCAAAGTGTGTATTTATATTATGTATCAGGTAATTTATGCATGATATTGCATATCGTGTATTCATTGGTGAACACTTGACATGCAATATAAAGCAGAAGTACATATTGTTTTACACATAAAATATCTCACATGTAGCTTAAGATACTAATAAGTAATAACTAGGGGTTGGACATTAGTATGTGTATACTTAGCTTCCTTTTCCATGAAGCTGGATATAGAATTGAAATTTTTTTAAAGATTTTGAGGTTTTTGTGTCAAAGCATTTGTTCTTCAATTTTTCTTTCAGCACTTTGATGTAGTTTCCTATGAAGTGCATAAAGCTAAGGCTCTGGATGTAGTGGGGGGCTTTAGAGTATTACCAAATAGCAAACTGGTCAATGGTCACTAATAGCTTACCTAAAACGTGCTGTTGGAACACTTATTATTCTGGAAAGTTCTAAGGATGGTTTGGCCACTTTCAGTTGGCATTCTTCATTGTTTTGAGGCAATATGCTGCGGGTTTGTATAATGGATATGGGTTTTTGAAGGGATGTTGAGGGACTTGGCTTTTAACATGGAAAATTAATTCCACTCATCTCGTTCCATGTCCAGTCTCTATCTTTGTCAATTCTATATGGAAAAGTTGAAGGACTTTTATCTTTCTTAGTCTCACTCATCAAGTTTACATTCGTTGAGGATTTTAGGGGGTTTGAGTAGATGATCTTGAAGGGCTTCTTCATATTCCACTCCTACAAGTTCCTTTTACTATTTAACACTTCCTTTTGTGATGGGTGCAAATGCTGAATAGATTTTATCTGAGCTTGGTCCTAGGAGTGGATTTGGATTATTTAATGCAAGCATTGATGCTTGGATTTACTTTATTTCATTGTTCAAGATGGATTGGGTGCTTCCCACAGCCACTAAAGAAGTTTTTAATTTGTGGTTGGGTCGACCAATTCTGTTTAGGTTAATTTTCATGCAGTAGTTTCTTTTATGTCAGCTGTTAGGGTTCATGGAAGCTGTCAATGGAAGTATTTTGGGAAATCTATTTCCTCTGCAGTAGTATACATGAGTGCTGGTACATTTTTGGTAGATAATTCATCCACTTTTAGGGTGATTAAAGATATTTAGAGGGTGGGTTTGAGCAGAAATGGTATTTGGTGATTTATTGTTCTGAAATAGAGTTATAATTTTCATATTTTTCTTTTGTGGCATTTGAAGGGAATGTTCATCCTCATAGTAAAATTCTTGGTTTACTCCCATCATTTAATAGTTGATGCTATGTTTTATTCCTCAGGTGCACTTTGTTTTGAAAGAACTGGTGCGGAAGTCTATGGCCGAAACACAGGTAAATAATTTTCAGTTAGAGACAACTGTTTGCACAAGATTCAAAAGGGAATTATGTTAGTGGAATCATTTTTATTTCTCATCAAGTTTCTTGCATATGCTTGGTTCCAACATTGCTATTTTTGTTACATTTACTAATTACTGTCATCTCTATGCTAAAGACAGTATTTGATTCAAATACTTTGGGTTCTTTTCCCTTCATATAACAGTCGATGCTCTACTCAACAAAGCCTTAATCCCAACTACATGGGGTTGGCTATCATATAATAGTTAATGTATGTATAAATTTGGATTTTATAAGGTTTTATCAATCCCACATGATGTTAACAAGACTTGGCTATGCTAGTCAAGTGCATGTGTCGATGTGTCAAATCAGTCTGACTCCTAAATTTTAGGATATGGGGACACAAAATAATTATTATTTTTATTTTTATATACCTTATGGTAAACTAAATTACCTATGCACACGGTGCGTTTGACATGGGTATTTCACTCATTTTCAAAATGATAATGTAACCTAGGAATAGATTAAAAAAGTTATCTTGTGGAACTTTTTAAATAGGTACGTGTCAAACGGTAGGCATGCCTAACATAAATCTTTGTCCAACCTAGGTCTTCATGCTTTTGGAAGTGTCCATATAACCAATATAGATTTTACAATGTTCAAATCTATATAATGATGCAGGTATTGGCAATGTCAAGCGATTTGAGTGAACCGTGACTATTGGTTAGTCTTCAAACAGAGTCACAAAAAGTATTGTAAAGCTTCCACTTGTAATAGTATTTCAGTAACCAGTTGATTTAGTGTGTAATTCCAGGATGGAGTTAGCCTTTTGAGATGTGGCTCTACAAAACCAACTTTCTTCTGATAAACACTTGAAAAAAGGAAAAAGAAAGTTACCTGTATTCTGGTAGTGTTGATACCACCTGCCTCCCTATAATCAAGTTGAAGAAAACTTTGTAAATTGGAGTTTCATTATTTATCCCAAAATTCCTTTAGTAGGATAAATATGAGTCATAATTTAGTGTCTTACTATATGGACTGGATTGAGTTATCTCTGAAGTTTTTATTCCATATAATAATCAGTTCATACAACTCAACCTGTGTGCTGTGCTTAATGTCTTATATCTGTACAATAAGCTAAGGATAAAGGAGGAGAGAAATATGTATATAAACATGCTAGGATAAGGGAAAGGGAAGTAGAGACTTAAACCATGTTAAGTACTGTTACAGAATATATATGTATATTAGCTTCTTAATTAGCATAATTCTAGGCTTAAGTTTAGGTTTCCTAATTGTTTAGTTTCCTTAGATAGTTTCTTTACTTTGTATATATATATGTGTACCTTGGTTCAATATTGAAATGAAATACACAATTCTTTTCATCTAAAGTAACATGGTATCAGAGCATTAGGAATTCGAAATTAGGGTTTTGTTTGGGTCTCTTACATAAACACAAAATAGGGTTTTGTGTCTTTTAGGGTTCCATTTCTTTGGAAACCCTATTTGGAGTAGCCCCTCGTCCTCACCGCCGGCCCAGAAGAGAAGCATAGCCGCCGACCGGCGCTCGCCTGAAGTCCGGTGACCGGAGGACCCGCGCGTGAGCCTCACGCGCCACTACAAGTTTCTGACTTTGAGGGTTCCATTTTCTGGAAACCCTATTTGGAGGGGTTATTTATCATCACCGCCTGTTCAGAAGGGTTGCCCAGCCGCTGATCTACGCTCGCCTGAAGTCCGGTGACCGGAGGACCCGCGCGTGAGCCTCACGCGCCGCCGTGTGTGTATGTGCGTGACTCCACGCGCCAGCTTGTTTGGCCAGTGATATTTTCCAGTTGGTTATCCTCTTCTTTTCCAGTGGATCTGCTCTGATTTGAGTCCGTTAAGGAACTATGGCTGAAAACAAATCTGTTGTTATGTCAGATATGGTGCCCGTGATGTCTAAAATCACGGACCATAAGCTAAATGGCTCGAATTATTTGGATTGGAGTAAGACCATTCGACTTTATCTTCGGAGTATTGACAAAGATACTCATTTGACTAATGATCCTCCCAACGATAATTCGAAGCAGACATGGCTCCGAGAAGATGCTCGCTTATTCCTGCAGATTCGAAACTCTATTGATAGTGCGGTGATTGGCTTGATTAATCACTGTGAATTTGTTAAAGAGCTGATGGATTATTTGGATTTCTTGTACTCTGGTAAAGGGAACGTTTCTCGTATATATGAGGTGTGCAAAGCATTTTATCGTGCAGAGAAACAAGATCAGTCCCTTACGACTTATTTTATGGCATTCAAGAAAACTTATGAGGAGCTTAATATGTTGTTGCCTTTTAGCACTGATGTAAAGGTTCAGCAACACCAACGAGAGCAAATGGCTATCATGAGTTTCCTTGCTGGTCTTCCTTCTGATTTTGAGACTGCTAAGTCATAGGTTCTTTCTGATTCTAAGATCTCTTCTTTGCATGAAGTTTTTAGTCGAGTACTCCGCACAGAAGTTACTCCTCCGGTTCAACTCAGTGGTGCTTTAGTGAGTCAAAATAATAATTATGAGCCTGGACGACCAACTAATCAGTGTGGAAACAAAGGAGGAAGTTCACAAGGGTTTGAAACTCGGCTACAGAATTCTGGAGGCATTGTGTGCAATTATTGTCATAAGCCTGGACATATGAAGCATGAATGTAGAAAGCTTCAGTATAAGAATTAGAGAGCTCATTCGGCCCACGTTGCATCTGCTAATGATAATTTAGAAAAATCAGTTCTTATCTCTGCAGATGAATTTGCTAAGTTTTCACAGTATCAGGAATCACTAAAGTCTTCATCTCCATCTATCACTGCCATTGCTGATTCAGGTAAATCAAATGCGTGTCTTTTTTCCTCATCCTCCAAATGGGTCATTGATTCTGGTGCCACAGATCACATGACAGGTAATTCTAATCTTTTTTCTATGTTTAAGTCACATACTTCTACTTCTACTGTTACTTTAGCCGATGGGTCACCATCTTGTGTTCGTGGGTCTGGCACGATTACTCCTACCCCTCTGCTTCCTCTGTCATCTGTCTTACATTTACCTAATTTATCTTTTAATTTGCTCTCTGTCAGCCAGCTTACTCGTAATCTTAACTGTTGCATCTCATTCTTACCTGATCATTGCTTATTTCAGGATCTTATGACGAAGAAGATTATTGGTAAAGGACATGAGTCTGGAGGCCTCTACATTCTTGACACACCAATACCTCAATCTGTTGCTTGCTCTGGTGTTACATCTCCCTTTGAGGCTCATTGTCGGTTGGGTCATCCATCTCTTCCTTTGCTCAAGAAGCTTTGTCCACAGTTTAGTCAGGTGTCTTCATTAAATTGTGAGTCGTGTCAGTTTGCAAAACACCATCGTCTTAGTTCGAGTCCAAGAGTCAATAAACGTGCTAGTGTTCCTTTTGAATTAGTTCATTCTGATGTTTGGGGTCCTTGTCCTATTGTGTCTAAACCTGGATTTAAGTATTTTGTTACTTTTGTGGATGATTATTCTCGTGTAACTTGGTTATATTTAATGAAAAGTCGTTCTGAGTTGTTTTCAATTTTTTGTGCATTTTGTGTTGAGATTAAAACTCAATTTAATGTTTCAATTCGTACTTTGCGAAGTGATAATGCCAAAGAATATACGAAAACTTTGTTTCAAACTTATATGGCTCAGAATGGCATGCTTCATGAGACTTCTTGTGTTGATACTCCATCTCAAAATGGAGTAGCAGAACGTAAGAACAGACATCTTCTAGAAACTGCACTAGCCTTATTATTTCAAATGAATGTTCCTAAACCTTTTTGGGCCGATGCAGTTTCTACAGCATGTTTTTTAATTAATCGCATGCCCTCATCTGTTCTTCATGGAGAGATTCCTTATAAAATCCTTTTTCCCAACAAGTCCTTATTTCCTGTTGATCCTCGGATATTTGGTAGCACTTGTTTTGTTCGAGATGTTCGTCCGCATGTAGCTAAATTAGATCCCAAGTCTTTGAAGTGTGTCTTCCTTGGTTATTCTCGTCTTCAGAAAGGTTATAGATGTTATTGTCCTAGTCTTAACAAATATCTTGTCTCAATTGATGTTACCTTCATGGAAGACACACCCTATTTTCCATCTTCTCCTCCTCCCGCACATCAGGAGGAGGATGCTGATTTGTTGGTCTATTCCATCACATCCTCTGGACCTGTATCGGAACCCGCTCCTGTCCAGCCTCCTATTCTTCAAGTCTACTTCCGGCGTAAACCTCTTGATTCATGTCCTGCCCCTGCTACTTCGTCATCAGATCCAGTACCGAGCGATGATCTTCCTATTGCGTTACGCAAAGGTAAACGCCACTGCACTTATCCTATTTCTTCTTTTGTTTCTTATAACTGCTTGTCGTCTTCCTCTTGTTCCTTTATTGCTTCCCTTGATTCTATTACTATTCCTAAAACCATTCATGAAGCAATATCTCATCCTGGTTGGCATAATGCAATGATAGAAGAAATGAATGCTTTAGATGACAATGGTACTTGGAACTTGGTTGATTTACCTTCCGGAAAACGGGCTATAGGATGCAAGTGGGTGTTCACAGTTAAAGTCAATCCAGATGGGTCAGTTGCTCGATTGAAAGCTCGTCTTGTCGCTAAGGGATATGCTCAAACCTATGGAGTGGACTATTCTGATACTTTTTCTCCTGTGGCTAAATTGACATCTGTTCGGTTGTTTATATCTATGGCAGCTACTCACCATTGGCCTTTGCATCAACTCGATATCAACAATGCTTTTTTTCATGGTGATCTTCAAGAGGAGGTGTATATGGAGCAACCTCCTGGTTTTGTTGCTCAGGGGGAGTCTGGGAGAGTTTGTCACCTTCGAAAGTCTCTGTATGGTTTGAAACAGAGTCCTCGTGCTTGGTTTGGAAAATTCAGTCAGGCTATTGAAAAGTTTGGGATGATAAAAAGTAAGTCTGACCACTCTGTATTCTACAAACATTCAGAAGCTGGTATCATTCTTTTAGTTGTGTATGTGGATGACATTATTATTACTGGAAGTGATACTACGGGAATCTCATCCCTTAAGTCTTGCCTTCATACTCAGTTTCATACGAAGGACTTGGGGATGCTAAAGTATTTCTTGGGTGTTGAAGTCACAAGGAGTAAAAGAGGTATCTTTCTATCTCAGAGAAAATATGTCCTTGACTTATTAACTGAGACAGGAAAATTGGGAGCAAAGCCTTGTAGTGCCCCAATGACTCCGAACATGCACCTCACAGCAGATGGGGAACTATTTGAAGATCCTGAGAGATATCGAAGGTTGGTTGGAAAGCTGAATTACCTTACAGTGACTCGTCCAGATATTGCATATTCTGTCAGTATTGTTAGTCAGTTCATGTCATCCCCAACAGTTCATCATTGGGCAGCATTAGAACAGATTTTGTGTTACTTGAAAGGAGCACCTGGACGTGGTATCCTATATACAGATCATGGACACACTAACATTGAATGTTTCTCAGATGCAGATTGGGCAGGTTCCAAAGTGGATAGAAGATCCACATCAGGCTATTGTGTTTTTGTTGGAGGAAATTTGGTCTCATGGAAAAGTAAGAAGCAGAATGTTGTGTCACGATTAAGTGCTGAATCAGAATATAGAGCTATGGCACAGTCTGTGAGTGAGATAATGTGGTTATATCAGCTCTTGAATGAAGTAGGTCTTAAAACTTCATTACCAGCAAAACTGTGGTGTGATAACCAAGCTGCCCTTCATATTGCATCTAATCCTGTGTTTCATGAGCGAACGAAGCACATTGAAATTGATTGTCATTTTGTTCGTGAGAAAATTCAGCAAGGTTTGATTTCTACAGGATATGTGAAGACTGGAGAACAATTAGGGGATATCTTCACAAAAGCTCTAAATGGGATTCGGGTTGATTATCTTTGTAACAAGTTGGGCATGATTAATATCTATGCTCCAACTTGAGGGGGAGTGTTACAGAATATATATGTATATTAGCTTCTTAATTAGCATAATTCTAGGCTTAAGTTTAGGTTTCCTAATTGTTTAGTTTCCTTAGATAGTTTCTTTACTTTGTATATATATATGTGTACCTTGGTTCAATATTGAAATGAAATACACAATTCTTTTCATCTAAAGTAACAAGTACATTAAAGGTGAGGATTAGTAAAGGAGAATGAGATTAAGGGCATGTGCAGAGTTATTTTAAAAAATTATTTAAAGTAACTAAACAGAGAATTAAGTTTGATAGAACATAGTAACTCTACTAAGGACAGAATCATATGTTTTTTTTTTTTTTGAAGAATTAGGACACTTGAAAGCTATGAAAAGGATGAAAATAAGGAAAACTATATGCCATACGGAATACTTGTTGAAACTAGGAAGTGTATGGGTGGTGGTGGTATAGTTTGGTTAGTTAAAACTGTTTAATAAGATATTAACGACTAAAAGGATCCTCAGTGAATGGAGGAAGAGAACTCCGTTTCCTTTATACAAGAACAAAGATGATATTTAAAGCTGCATTAATTACCGCGGCATTAAATTCATGAGTCATAGCGTGAAACTTTAAGAGAGTGATCGAGTGAAGATTAAGTCTTCAAATGATGCTTTTGTCAAAAAATCAACTTGTTTTGATGCCCAAAAAATTAATTGTGGAAGCTATTTTCTTAGTTAGGCAATTAAAGAAAAAGTATATAGAAAAAAAATAAAGGCCTTCATATGGTGTTCATTGACTTGGAAAGGCATATGATAAGTTCCCTCGGGAATAACGTGTTGGGTAATTGATGCAGCCTGTTGGTTGAAGGAAATTAGAGGTGGTCTTATTGGTCATAGTTTATTTTGTATAACGGTATTTTTGTGCCTCTAGTTGTCACTGAAATTTAAGGGTCAGATCTATCAATCATTATTATATTTAAGTATTTTTAGTTAGAGTCAAAGTTTCAATGTTTTGGAAATAGTAAGAAGTCATGTCAGTCAACAAGCCATAGGTTTTGGAAGCAAGGAATTAAATATGAGTATCGACGGATATATCGATGGTCCCAAAACACGAATATATCGATCGTATTGGATATATCGATCGATTCAAAGATATAATGGATATTATTAGTTAAACACAAATATTTTTAGTGAAACTCTACAAAACATTGATTTAGATAATAATACACTATTTAGAATTAAAACATTGCAATTTAGATGAATATAAGACAAGTTTGTGTTGTAGAGGGTAGAAGAAAATGTGCCGCATTTTTGTACCATTAAAATATCCAAAAAAATAAAAGTATCCCTAATGATATGGCCAATGATCTAGCCATTTTTTTATAACCAATATCAACTATTGAAAGAAGTGTTTGGCTTGAATTGATTAGGAATACTCTTTATAGGGACATATATATTGTTATATATTATTCGTAAATGTAATTAAAGAGTCGGAATAATTTGTATAAAAAGTTATTAAATTATAATTTCTCTAAATGCATAAAATTATTAGTAAAAGTTATATAATTATTTTTAATACAAAAAGTAGTTTTTGGGGTCTTTTTGATAATAAATATAAAAAAGGGGTCAATTTTCAATAATAAATATAAAAAAAGAATAAATTGGTAAATGACATTTTAAATCTCATATCTATCCATAAATCTAGAAGCTTCTTAAAGCTTTTTTGTTGGAACTAGATATGAGCCTGATCAACCCCAAGAGAGAAGAGAGAGAAAGAGAGAGAAGGAGAAAGAAGATAGAAAAAAGGAAAAAAAACTGGTTGCAAGCTGGCAGTGCAGTCACCGAGAACACCGCTGAGCACACCTCAGACCAACACTACTGGTGCCGGGAAGGAAGATTCCTCAGCACCGATCACACACTCCCCCTTTGTTATCTCTTTTATCGCAATCACTCGCCAAAAAAGAAGAAGAAGAGGAGGAGGAGGATAGTAAAGGAGTGTACCTGCAGTGGCAGATATCGCCGATATATAGTGAGGTTTCTACGATTCCTTGCCTTTTTCTTCAGGAAATTTACTGATATACGATAAATTTATGATATATCTCGATATATACCGATATATCCGATATCTCGTTCGATAAAATGTGACAAAGATATGCACCCCATATTTGTATCGGTACCCACAAATATAGCGATATATCGCCGATATAAACGATATTTAATTCCTTGCTTGGAAGTTGGTAGCATTTACGAAGCTATTTAAGAGTGCCTAGGAAACAAAAGTGAGGGAAGTATAAGTTTTCCTATTTTTTAACACTATGTTTGGATTGAGAGAATTGGAGAGAAGATAAGAGAATCTCATTAAGAGAAGAGAAAGTTAAATAACTTTATCTCCACCTTGTTTGGATAGACAGGGGAGAAAGTTAAATAACTTTCTCTCCACCTTGTTTGGATAGCTTTCATAAGAGAAGAGAAGAAAAGTCTAGAATAAGAGATTATTTTAAGGTTGAATAATTCTTATTCATCTGTAAAAGAGATATAAGGCAGTATTTATAAATTACAGCAAAGAAAAATAAGGAAAGAATAAATTAATTGCTAAATTTTAGGAAAACTAAATCTCCTAGAATAACTCCTAAAATATTTACACATTTACAACTAATTTTCCCTTAGAATCCAGTAACAGTTGACCGGACAGATTTGGAAACTTTCCAACACTCCCCTCAAGCTGGTTTAAAGATGTCTTTCATGCTCAGCTTGCTGATCAGGTTTTCAAATTGTTTCTTCGGCAGTCCCTTTGTAAGTATGTCCGCTACTTGCTCAGCTGTCGAGATATAGGGTAAACAAATTATCCCACTATCTAGTTTCTCTTTTATAAAATACTTGTCCACCTCCACGTGCTTTAATTTGTTCTATCATGAAGAACTGGATTGTGAGCAATATCTATTGCAGCTTTGTTATCACAATACAGTCTCATAGACAGTGAATTAGTAACCTTTAATTCTTCCAGCAATCTTTTAATCCACAGCACTTCACAAATTCCATGAGCAACCGCCCTAAACTCGGCCTCTGCACTACTCCTTGCGACCACATTTTGCTTTTTGCTGCGCTATGTTACTAAGTTCCCTCCAACAAAAGTGCAATAGCCAGAAGTTGATATTCTATCAGTGACATTTCCAGCCCAATCTGCATCAGTGTATATTTCAACTTGTAGATTCCCATAATCTCCAAATAATAAGCCTTTACCTGGAGTCTCCTTTAGGTACATTAGAATTCTGTAAATTGCATCGAAATGCTCCGGTCCTGGTGAGTGCATAAATTGGCTTACCACACTCGTTGCAAAAGCTATGTCAGGACGTGTGTGAGAGAGATAAAAGAGTTTCCCTACCAATCTTTGGAATTGCTCTCTATTGGTTACTTCTTCAGGTTTAGCCGGTTGAAGCCTTAGGTTCGGTTCTATAGGTGTCTCTGTTGCTTACACCCTAGTAAACCGGTTTCTCCAAGTAAATCAAGTACATGTTTTCGTTGTGAAACGAAAATTACTCTCTTTGACCTTGCAAACTCCATACCAAGGAAATACTTTAAGTCACTTAAGTCTTTGATCTCAAACTCCTTAGCAAGAACTCTTTTTAACCTCTTAAGCTCATTGTTGTCATCACCTGTTAAAATAATATCATCAACATAGATAATAAGAATAGCTACTTTCCCTTCACTCGTGTGTCTTTAGAACATAGTGTGATCGGCTTGACTTTAACAGTAGCCGTGACTCTTTATAGCCTTCCCAAAACACTCAAACCAAGCTCTGGGAGATTGTTTGAGCCCATACAATGATTTCTTCAATCTACACACCTTGCCTTTGCTAACTTTGCCTTCAAAGCCCGGTGGTAAGTCCATAAAAACTTCCTCCTCTAGGACTCCGTTTAAAAAGACATTCTTCACATCCAACTGATATAAGGGCCAGTTGGAGTGAACCGCTAGAGAGAGTAACACACGGATTGAGTTCATCTTGGCTACAGGAGCAAACGTTTCCTTGTAGTCAATTCCATATGTTTGAGTGAACCCCTTCGCCACAAGCCTTGCTTTGTATCTCTCTATACTGCCATCAGCCTTGCATTTAACTGTAAATACCCATTTACACCCAATAGTCTTCTTCTCCTCTGGTAGATCAACAATTTCCCAAGTGCCATTTTTTTGTAGTGCATTCATCTCTCCTTGAACTGCTAATTTCCAATCCGGGTGATCCAAGGCTTCCTGAATGGTTCTTGGAACAAACAGATGATAAATATTTGATGTAAAGGCCTTATGATTATTAGAGATTCTATGATAGAATAGATATTTAGAAATGGGGTGTGTGGTACAGGTTCTAACTCCTTTCCTAAGAGCTATAAGCATGTCAAGATTAGCAGGTTTATTAATAGAAGGAATAGGATAAGAAGAAGTACCTGGATTATCTGAATGATCAACTCGTGGAGGTGATGATTGGCCTTGCTCTGGATTTGAAGAATGGTCTCTATTATTATGACGATACCTGCATCTAGTATAAAGACGAAGCTCATATAAGGGAATATCCGGTAGTATTTCTCCCATTGTCTATGAATCACTCATGCCTTGTACTGGTAGACTAGTATATCCATTATTTTTACTATGTAAAGTATCGGTTTTCTGACTTTTTAATGAAGGAGTATTGATGTCAGTATTGATGTCGATGTAGAAAAACATTAGGGAGTGGTGTAGAGGTTTGCCAGAACTCATCTTCACTTTTCTCTTTCTCCCCCTGAAGATAGGTATGACTAAAATAAGGCTGGTTTTCAACAAAAACGACATCCATACTAATGTGAATTTTTCTTGTTATGGGATTAAAACATTTGTATCCTCTCTTATTTGGAACATATCCTAGGAAAACACATTTTTCAGCCCTAAGGTCAAGTTTGGATCTAAGATGGGTCGGTATATGGACAAAAACAGTTCACCTGAATACTTTCAGTGGTAAATCTGATGTTATCCTACACTCAGAGAATATTTTCTTTAGGCATGCTAATGGTGTAATATGTTGTAAAACACGAGTAGGCATCCTATTAATGAGATGACATGCAGTTAAAATAGCATCACCCCATAAATATTTCGAAACATGCATAGAAAACATTATGGCCCGTGCAACCTCTAATAAGTGACGATTTTTTCTCTCTGCAATGCCATTTTGTTGTGGGGTGTCACGACAAGTGGATTGATGTTGAATACCTTTTTCTGTCAAAAACATTCCTAAACATTTGTTAAAGTATTCGTTACCATTGTTTGTTCTAAGTATACTTATTTTTGTTTGAAACTGATTTTCAATCATATTATAAAAACCCTTGAATATTTTTTCAACTTCAGATTTTTCACTCATCAAATACACCCAACACAATCGTGTATGATCATTGATAAAAGTCACAAACCATTTTTTTTCCGAATGTAGTAGTGATTTTTAAGGGACCCCAAACATCACTATGGATTAAATAAAACGGTTTTGAAGCATGGTAAATTTTTGATTTATAAAAATTTCGATGACTCTTTGATAAATGACATGTTTCACAATGAAGAGAGTTACAATCCAAATTTTTAAATAAGCTAGGAAAAAAATGTTTTAAATAAGGAAAACTAGGATGTCCTAGTCTAAGATGCCAAAGCATTATTTGTTCACGTATATATATTGAACTAATACTACTACTCAAGCCCTGAGCATGTTTATTGTTGAATAGAATATCATCGAAATAATATAATCCATCGATCATCCTAGCACTGCCAATCATCCTCCTCGAGAGTTGGTCCTAAAATTCACAATGGGAATCAAAAAATATGACACGACAATTAGAATTCTTGTTAGAGTTTACTAATAGATAATAGATTACAAGCAAGTTTAGGGACATGAAGGATAGATTTTAGTTCTATTTTTTCGAAAATTTTGACTGAACCTGTTCCGGCAATGGACGAAAAACTCCTATCTGCAATCTTAACCTTTTTATTACTAGGATAAGAGAAATAAGATTGAAACAATTGAGAGGTACTAGTCATATGATCGGATGCACCAGAATTAATAATCCATGGTGCAAAGGCTAAGCAAGTAGAGTAGGCACTAGGGATATTACCTCTTTGGGCCAAGGAACCAGTATGAGTACCGGATGTGGGATTGAATTTAAGCAATTGAAGAAAGTAATCCACCTGCTCAGCACTCAGGAAATTCGCCTTGGCTTCATTGGCTTTAGGAGCCGTATAGTTGCTTCCAGGAGGTCTAGGTTTGCTACTTTTCCAGTTTGCTGGCTTTCCATGGGGTTTCCAACAAGTCTCTCGAGTATGGCGTGGCTTATTACAGTTGTTACACCATACTCGAGGCTTTTCTTTAAATCTCCGTCGGTTAGAATAAGGCCATTGTGCAGAGACATTGGCAGCAATCAAATCCGTGTTAGTAACACTATAAGGAGCCATGTTGGTAGCAACTAATGTAGAGGTTTCCATGGTTCCATCACCCTCCTTTTTTTTCATCATGACATTCCGATGACAATCTTCACGTCGCACTTCAGAAAATACCTCCCCAATTGGAGGTAGCGGCTGTCTCCCTAGAATCCTCCCCCTGACTTTCAAACTCATCATTAAGTCCGGCCAAGAATTTAAAAATTCTTGCATTCTCCACCATCTTCTTATTGTGATTGCAATCATTGATTTTTCCATTCATAATCATTGAATAAATCTAATTCCTGCCATAGTCCGTTAAGGACATTGAAATACCTTGCCACTGTTACACAGTCTTGGGTAGAACTCAACCCCAAAAGCTAGCTCATGAGGTGAGGGTGCCCTCACGCTTATATACATCACATTACTTTCATACCTAGGCGATGTGGGACTTCGCTTCACACCCTCCCTCACACCCCCCCTCACACCCCCCCTTAAACTCATGATGCAAGCGCAGAGAGCATCGAGATTTTGTCAAGCAAGGAACGAAACCGAGCAGATGTGTGAGTCTTAGTAAAGAAATCGGCCAGCTGGAGAGCTGATGAAACATGAAAAAGCTTAATAGTCCCAGCTTGAACATGCTGACGGATAAAATGACAGTCGATCTCAATATGTTTGGTACGCTCATGAAAGACCGTGTTGTGGGCAATCTGAATGGCACTCTGGCTATCACAATAGGGAGGGGTATAAGGAGAGACAAAGACACCCAAGTCAGAGAGCAAACATCGAAGCCATATCACCTCAGCGGTGACCTGAGCCATAGCACGATATTCAGCCTCAGCAGTAGAACGAGCAACCACAGTTTGCTTCTTACACTTCCAGGAGATAAGAGAATCACCGAGAAAGACACAAGTCAGAAGTGGATTTGCGATCATCAACATCACCAGCCCAATCAGAATTAGCATAAGCCCTCAACTCAAGTGTAGAAGTTGAAAGATAGTGCCACGAATATAGTGAAGAACGTGCATGAGAGCACCCCAATGAGTAGAACGAGGAGCAGAAATAAACTGATTGAGAATATGAACCGCATAAACAATGTCAGGTCAAGTCACAGTGAGGTAGACTAAACTACCAACGAGCTCCCTATAAGGGGTAGGATCATCCAAAAGCACACCATCAGAAGTAGAGAATTTGGCATTCAACTCCATAGGAGTTTTCACAAACTTAGAATCGGTCAATTGAGCCCGATGAATCAACTCATTAGCATACTTAGCATAAGAGAGCAGATAACTAGAAGGAGATGATGCAACTTCAATGCCCAAAAAATAGCGAAGGGGTCCTAAGTCTTTCATCTCAAATTCAGCAAAAAGATGACGTTTAACCTCATCGATAGCAGAAATATCAGAACCAGTAATGATCATATCATCCACATACAGAAGAATAACAACCAGACTAGTAGAAGTATGGCGAATAAATAAGGCAGAATCATAAGTATTTGGAGTGGAGCAGATTTGAGAGATAGTGGTCTGAAAACGATCATACCAAGCACGCGGAGACTGCTTGAGACCATATAGAGCTCGACGAAGACGACACACCAGACCTGATGTATGAGGAAGACCGGGGGAAGACGCATATACACTTCCTTAGACAAGAATCCATTAAGAAAAGCATTTTTCACGTCAAGTTGAAAAAGAGGCCAATGATAAATAGCGGCCATAGAAATGAGAGTACGAACAGTAGTCATCTTGGCAACAGGGGCAAAGGTTTCCTCATAGTCAACACCATACTCTTGAGAAAAACCTTTGGCAACTAACCGAGCTTTGTATCTCTCTAAAGAGCCATAAGAATTTGTCTTGACCTTAAACACCCATTTGCATCCAACAAGATTCTTATCTGCACGTAACGGAACCGAATCCCAAGTACCAGTCTTATGTAGAGCATCCAATTTAGTTTGCATAACATCAATCCAATTAGGATCAGAACAGGCTTCCTGAAAGGATTGAGGCTCAAAATAAGAATGTACAGAAGTGAGAAAACTCCGAAAAGAGAGAGAATAACAAGTATTAGAAAAATCAAGTCTAAACGGAAGGCGACGAAGGCGGGAGGATCGGCGCGTTGACGGATCATCAGTATCCAAGTCAGTAGTTGGTAGAACATCAGATGGGGTGTCGAATGAGAGAGGAGGAGGAGAAGAATTCCGGCGAGAATAAACTAAGGGAAAAGAAGGAAAGTCAGAATGGGAAGCATTAGACGAAACATGAGGAACAATAGAAGAATCCAAATCAGAGATATACTCATATGGAGGATTAGAGGAAGGAAATAGATCAATAGAGACAAGATCTTCTTTTTTTTTTTTTGGATAAGCAGACAAGATCTTCTTTACTAATAGGAACTATGCGAGGAGGAATAGAAAAAAAAAAGGAAAACGTTCAAAACAGGCAACATGACGAGAGACGTACAGTTTTTTAGAAAGGGGATCATAGTAATGGAAACCTTTCTGAAAGGAACTATAGCCTAAGAAGACACATAAGACAGAACGAGCACTAAGTTTAGTACGAGCTCGTTTAGGAAGAAGAACAAAGCAAATACATCGAAACACCTTAAGAAGAGAATAATTTGGAGGTTGACAAAAGAGTTTTTCATAGGGACGCAAACCAGAAAGAAGAGGAGTAGGTATGCCATTAATGAGATAGACAGCAGTGAGAACAGCTTCACCCCAGAAGACAGAGGGAACAGAAGAAGAAATAAAAAGACAACGAGCGGTGTCAAGAATGTGGTGATGTTTCTGCTCAGCAACCATTTTGTGCAAGGGTATCAGTACAAGAAGACTGATGAGAAATGCCCATGTTAAGAAGAAAATCAGTAAATTCTGTTAAAAAATATTCACCCCCAAGTCAGAACGAAGAACTTTAATAGTCGTGGAAAATTGGTTTTGAATCATAGAGTGAAATTCTCTAAAAATGCGAAAGAAATCAGATTTATGAGACATTAGATAAACCCAACAGAACTTACTATAATCATCAATAAAGGAAATGTAATAAGAAGAACCACCCTTAGTAGTTACCGGGGAAGGACCCCACACATCAGTATGAACAAGTGCAAATGGTGAATCAGAATTAGACATACTTTTATGAAATGGCAAAGCCTACATTTTTGCAAGTTTACACTCGCTACAATCTCGAATATCATCAATAGGGACTTTACCTAAATGGCCAGACTTAACAAGACTTTCTAAGCGAGCACTAGAAACATGGCCTAACCTAGCATGCCATAGATAAAAAGGAGAGGACTTATTTGTAAGAGAAAATGAAGATAAAGCAGAAGAAAAACTGGACTTGGGAATCTGAAGAGTATCCACCACATATAGGTCATCATTTCTATGCCCTGTCCCAATCTGCTTCTTGGATACCCGATCTTGTACAACACAAGTCAAAGAAGAAAAGATAACATCAAAACTAGAATCTGACTTATGGAAAGCAAACTGACTGACAATTGAGGAACAAAAAACATTCATGTGAGATCCATTTGCAGTAGCTATGGTAATAGGAGAAAATGGAGAGACATAATTTTTAAGAAGAGACAGGTTTAAAGTCATATGATGAGAGGTACCAGAATAAAAAATCCAAGTGGTGGAATAAATACCTGAAGAATCAGAATTACTCAAATGTCCATTTTGATGAACATAGCAGAAGCTTGAGACTGAGATTGAGATGCTAGTCAAGTCTGAAATTGTTTAAACATAGATGTCATAGGGAAATGTGGCACTGTGCTCACAACAGATGGGGCAACAAGATCAGCGCGGGGACGAGGCTGAACCATAGGTGCACATGGTGTAATAAGCTTAGGACAAACATTCTTCCAATGTCCATTTTGATGACAAAAGCTATATTCATTTGCTTGAATTTTCTCATTGGCCATACTTAGTCGTATAAAGGTACGAATCAAAGAGAAAGCCTGATATTTGCTGTGAGAAAAGTTGAAATCCTAACAGAAACTCAGTTACGGAAACCGGCAGGGAACAAGAGAGAGAAATAGCCCAAAAATAACCAATGACAGAGAGAGTCCGTGAAAGAGAAAACCACCAGCAGATAAACCAGAAATAACCCGATAACAAAGTGCCAATAGGGGAGAAATTACCCAGAAAACAGAGGCTAACAAAGGGAGATAGAGAAAGAAACACTACCAGCAGTGTCAGCAGAGAGAGAGAGAGAGATAGCAAAAACCAGCAAACCCTTAGTAGCGGCAGCAGATGTAGGGAGCAGCGGCAGCAGTGGCAGGGAGAGAGGGGCAGTAGTAGTAGGCAGCAGCAGTAGTGGCTGGGAGTAGCGGCAGTTGTGGTAGGAGAGAGAGAGAAAAACAAAAAATGCAATATGCTCTGATACCATGAAAACTATCTTTAAGAGAAAAGAACAATCTCTTATTCAAAAAAAGCAATATGCTCTGATTTTTTGCTACAACTCTTATATCTGAGAGTAGTTTCCAAGATCAGAGTACATCTGACTAACATTGTCCCAGAGTTCTTTTGCAGTAGAGTAACACATGTAATTTGCGCTAATCTCTTCATCCATAGCATTTACAAGCCACGCCATAACCATGGAGTTCTCAACATCCCATAAAGCATATGATGGGTTTATTTTTTCGGGCTCCTTTTTCTTACCAATTAGATACCCTATCTTACCTCTCCCTCGAAAATACGTTTTGACCGATTGTGACCACCGCAGGAAATTCACTTCATTCAGTCGGATGTTTGTGATTTGGACAGAGTAGGGTTCAGAGTCGGTAGTTTTGGTTTCAATTAGGGCCTTATTTGAAGCATCAACCATGGTGAGAGTCTTGACAGCAAAACGAAGGAAGGACAGAGATGAGGAATGGAAACAGTACCAAAGGGATTAGGGTCGGATCTGGGCAGCCAAAAGAATTAGGGTTTTCTTGGAGAAAACGAACCTGGCTCTGATACCATCTAGAATGAGAGAGTATTTTAAGGTTGAATAATTCTTATTCTTCTGTAAAAGAGATACAAGACAGTATTTATAAATTACAACAAAGAAAAATAAGGAGAGAATAAACTAATTGCTAACTTTTAGGGAAACTAAATCTCCTAGAATAATTCCTAAAATATTTACACATTTATAACTAATTTCCCCCTAGAATCCAGTAACAGTTGACCGGACAGATTTGGAAACTTTCTGACAAGAAGTTTTAAGGTGTAAATTCCAATATTGTCCTTACTTACATAAAAAAAAAAAGTTAAACAAGGGAGAGTAAGGGCAAAGTAGTAAAATCACGTCAATTGGCTTTCTCTTCTCTTTTCTTGGGAGAGAAAGGTTTTTGGGCTTTTTTCTCCCCACTCTCTCCACTTTCTCTCCCCCTCCCTTCCTTTCTCTCCTATTTTGGTTTGCCAAACAAGGGAATTTTAACATCTTTCTCTTCTCTTCTCCCTAACTCTCTCAATCCAAACGGACTGTAAGTTTTCCTATTTTTCCAGAATGTTGCTCAAGGACAAGAAGGAAAGGAAGAGTCACAAACCCAAACTAAGGCCTGCAAAGGAAGTTATCCAAGACAAAATATCATTCAGAAATCTGCTGGGTTCTTTTTGTTATGAAAAACTTATACTTCCCTCACTTTGTTTCCTAGGCACTCTAAATAGCTTCATAAATGCTACTAACTTCCAAGAACTATGGCTTGTTGACTGACATGTCTTCCTACTATTTCCAAAACATTGAAACTTTGACTCTAACTAGAAATACTTAAACGTAATAGTAATTGGCAGATCCGACCCTTAAATACCGTGACAACTAGAAGGACAAAAATACCCTTATACAAAATAAACCATGACTAATGAGACCACCTCTTATTTCCTTCAACTAACAGACTGCATCGATAATAGAAAGGAAATGAGTATATATTAAATGTATTGATATGATCAAAGATATATATGATGGAGTTGTAACTAGTGTTAGAAAGACTGGAGGAAAGATATGTGAATTCTCAATCAAACTAGGCTTACATTGAGGGCTAACACTGAATTCTTATCATTTTTCTTTAGTTATGGATGAATTGACTAAACATATTCAAGAAGACATTCCATGGTGAATGTTATTTCATGATCATACAATGCTAGCTGATGAAACTAGAGAGTATGGGTTTATTCTAAGCTAGAACACTATGGGGAGACACCTTAGAATCTTAATTTCTAGGTTAAATAAGACTAAAATAGAATATGTTGAATGTAAATTTAGTCACACTAGGAGTAGAACTGAGGATATAGTGCAAATTAATGGTGAAGAGATACCTAAAAGCGATCATTTTCAATATTTTGGATCAATTATCCACAAAGATGAAGAGAAGGGAGGGATGTTGCTCATAGAATTAAAGTAGGACATATGAAGTGGAGAAGTGCATCTAGAATAATATGTGATTGTAGAAGATCTATCAAGTTAAAGGGGTAGAAGATCTATCAAGTTAAAGGGGATATTTTACAAGATTGCTAAATGGCCAATCAAAATGACCAATTATACTTTATGATATCGAATGTTGGGCAATTAAGAAGCAATGTGTCCAAAAAATGGGTGCAGCCTAAACGAGGAAAATTGGTACCAATTGAGGACAAGCTGAGCGAAAATTGGCTAAGATGATTTGGTCATTTGTGACAAGGACCTATGAATGCATCGACATGAAAGGGTGAGTTGATTAAATTTGACGGTCCCAAAATAACAAGAGTAAGGCCTAAAACAACATGATTAGAGGTAGTGAAAAAGGATATGTGTGCTAGGGATTTAAGAGAGGATACAACCCTTGGTAGAGCTGAATGCAGAAAAAGGATTCATGCAGCCAATCTTATGTAGTTGCGATTAAGGCTTTGTTGATTTGAGTTGAGAATTATCAGTTCATACATAGTTTACCCATTCCATCTGATCGAACCTAATAAATTTGAGCAAAAATGGTGGTTGACTGGTTGCTGTTTAGACATATTTATTGCAATGGAATTGCAGTTTTCGTAAATTGTCAATTGTGGACCTTGTGGTGTTGGGTACCTCTAAAATTGTAGACATTATCTGGAGTAATTTTATTATGTCAATTCAAAATTTTCTTCTATGCATTATGAAAGCATAATCAAGTAACCACTATCCACAGTGCAAATCCCTTAGTCAGAAGACTCACTTCTTTTGCTACACACATACTTGAACACATTCTGGATGTGTCATATGTTCTTAGAGAGAGATATATAAGTACTCTTTCCACTAGCATTCTCCATATAATCTAGCGCTAATCATCCACATACAACACCTAAAAAATATACCTAATAGGATTCATTGCCTGTCTTGGATATTGTGGGCCCCTTCCTGGGTTGTCTGCAAAGAAGAGGAGAAATAAGTAAAATAACACAGACCCATGTGTGTTTGAAAATAACAGTACTCATACATCTCTATGTGCATAAATGGGTATCATAAATTGAAAATGATAGTTTTAGCCTAATTCTGTTTCTTCTTGATGGAGTGAAATGCATGTCTTTTAGAAAGAGTTATGGTTTCAAATACTACTTTCAAGGGTTCTTACACTCATATCAGAAAATATGAACTCTATAGTCCATCGGGTGATTTGGGATGCCGAACTGAAAGATTATCTTGCTTCCTGAAATAAAATTTAATTTTCTTCCTGTAATTCTACTTTATGGCAATTGAAGGAATTGAAGCGATTTCCAACACTTCAAGCTGACATAGCAGCTGCTTCAACAGAAGCATTGGAAAGATTCCGTGATGAAGGCCGGAAAACAGTTCTACGGCTGGTGGAGATGGAGTCTAGCTACCTGACAGTAGAATTCTTCCGGAAGCTCCATCTTGACCCAGATAAAAATGCAAACACCACAGGCTCAAATATGGACCGGTACTCAGAAAATCAATTCAAGAGGATAGGTATGCAGTTTTATGCTTGTTTTGTCACCACGTACGCAGTGCTCAAAGAACCATATTTTAGCAATTAGATCAGCAGTTTAGCACACACCTTAAGCATCTGCATGATGCTTTTATTTCATTTTGTTTCTGTTCTTGTTCACTTGTAAACTCATGTTGCAAGTGGTGATTGATGTAGTTTTATGGGAGAAAGGGAGAAACAAATTCTGACATAGGTCTCATTGTTTTTTTATTTTTTATTTTTTTATTTAGGATCGAATGTATCAGCTTATATTGGTATGGTTTGTGATACCCTGAAGAACTCTATTCCCAAGGCTGTAGTTTATTGTCAAGTCCGAGAGGCCAAGAGATCGCTTCTCAACCACTTCTATGCTCAAGTTGGGAGGAGGGAGGTAAAGTTTCTATTCATACTTTTAAAAATCTACATGTTTTTATACATTTCTTTACTGCCAAAATATATTTTCATTTACATGAGTTGCCATTAGATGGTTATGTTAAACTATGACTTAGGGGTGGTAAACAAATGAGTTTACTCATGAAAACCTTGAGCTCATTTTTTTTTCACCCTGAAACAGTACAAATTAATTAACAATAAAAGTTCAACAGACTCTTATACAGAGAACAACCCAATAAAATTAGTTTGCTGCTTCTTTTCTTCCTCTTCCTCTTCCCCCTCTAAATACTTATTCCAATGATAAGATGGAGTTGTATTTGAATCCAGTCATGAATTATGAGATAATGAACACCATAAATAGCAATTGGGCTTGAGATTGGCACAGATATTGTAGGACTTAAAAATAATTGAAAATAAAATTATATGAAAATGTAGCATTTATCAACAGATATTACTCGACAAGCCAAGATCAGGCTAGAAATTAAAGAGCCAGACTATGGATTGCTTTTATCCAAAAAAAAAAAAAAGAACTATGGATTGCTGAGATAAATTGTATGATATTATAACAACGTGACATTTGAAAAAGCGTATTGTAACTTAAGAAAAGGCAACATTTAATTTGGGGGGTCTACATTGCTAGCTGAGGTCTTTCCTTTCCAGTATCACTCTCTTGTTAAAGAAGATGAGGAAGAAATACTGGAAACTAGTGGAAAGTGAGATTGGCTTTGTGCCCTTCTAATCTATCGTTGCAAAGGTAGTCGAAGCACAGTGGTAAACAAATATGGATGGTTTTGATTGTATGGGGTTCCTTAGATATGTCATTGAGAAAAACTGTAACAATTTTCAGCAGTCAGAATTTTTCACAGTTTGTATTTTGAGATGCTCACATCGGATCACTGTGATTTTTGGCATGCGTAGCATACATATGCATAGTATCTAATCCAACGGTCACTTTTTCAAAATATGCATCCCACAAACACCTATGAGCTACATGCTGACTTTCGCGCTAATAGGATCATTTCTGTATATGTGTGTGTATATATATATATATTTGCTTATAAACAGTTGAAACAAAATTGTGGTGTTGTGTGCAGAAGGAACGGCTTGGTGCAATGTTGGATGAGGACCCAGCACTGATGGAAAAGAGAGAGACCATAGCTAAGAGGCTTGAGTTGTACAAGTCAGCTAGAGATGAAATCGATTCAGTGGCATGGAAATGATGAAACCAAACTGCATATGATTTTTAGAGCAGACACTCTTTTTCCCACATAATCATAATCATGAAAGATAGATCTCTCCATTGAAAAATTAGTTGCACATTCTTTTTGTACTCAAAATAATGAAATCCCACAAATATATTGGAGGAGCTCAGATGTGGTCTTGATGTTAATTTTTTCCCTTTACAGCATTTTGACTGTGTATGTGGAACATGGAGACAGATAATTGATTCTTGATGATTTTGCTTATGATAAATGAGATGTATAATGTGTTCCGAGGTACTACAGTAATTACTCCTCTAATGATCTTTAGTTTAATATTACGGCTATAAGTAAGAAGGTGAAACAACATTATTTTAGGCCCTCCTTAAAAGCAGTGACACAGAGGGATTTATGCGCTCAGGCTTCAATCACATCTAAATAAGCTCAGATCAATCATACATGGTGTAGCAGTGTTGGCTATTTTTTGAGTAATTTGGTTTTAAAAAAAAAAATGGAAGAATTTTTTATGATAAAGTTATCAGAGTCGAAGGGATTTTGGATAGAGTTTCTCTTTTGGGTGAAGTACAGAAAATAGCCCTGATGTTTGGGTTAAGTTTCTATACTACAAAACGGTTCCTAAAGTAGTGGTCTATTTTACTTTCATCCCCACCATCATTGCGCTGTTTAAAAAGGCGATGAAAAATTATTACATTCACTATTTAAGTGCATTAATTAATGCTCAAAATGCTTAAAGTACTTTTATATATCGGTGAACTACAAAAGGGAACTTTGGCCGGAATTCTCAAATAAGAGAACTTTCATACATAAAGTCCTCCAAAAAGATTCTTTCCTTCCTAAAATCTTAATTAACGATTTTTTCATATAAAAAATCCCAAATTTTTGAAAATGGCCAATCTACCCTTGTAACAAATTTTTAACAAACTGTAATCATATCGTTAGATAAGATTTCTTCTATATTTCATCTCTAACGAATCTCTCTCCTTAATTTTTTCTTTCTTTCTCTCTCCTCAATATCCGCCTTCTCTCTCATCTCTTTGTTTCTGTTGGAAATTTTAATAACCTTTAACACAAATATAAATTAATTTTAGCTAATTAACAATTATATTATTATTATAAGACATATGGAATGAAATAAAAAGATAGACAAGAAAAAGCTGGCCTGTGGGAAAGTGCGTGAAGACACACTGTCCTAAAGGTACTATTGCCTCCCAACGTACAGGTGATAGTGGCTAACAGTCCTTTAGAGATACAATCCCAAATAGCTCACAGCTAGGTCTTCAATGGATATGTTCAATGAAAGACAAATGAACCCGTCTTTGATAAAGTTCCCCGACAAAATAGTAAAACTATGAGAAAAACTATGGAAATATAATAATTAAGAAAATATGGAAGAAGATGATTAGATTGGTTTCACATGAGGCTTAGAACCACTCTATTTATAGAACAAAAAGCTAGCCGTTATATAACGGCTAGTGCCTTAATATCACCTTAAAATTTTGTAACCCCCAAATTAAAATTGGTCAAATCCATAAAGTTAATAAATAAAAGTTTTGAAATTTTATTTTTAAATGAGAAGAAATTAAAAAGCTGAATAATGTCATATATTATCCTTGAAGGATTCATACAACTTTATACAAAAAATCCAAGGAACCAGATCCTATGTTAAGGCCTACAATTAGGCTATTGCCTTATTTACGTATTATAAACATAGAAAACAGAATCACTATGTTGACTATGTACAATCCTATAATTAACAAAGATTGCTGAAATCAAAATCAAGTTATTTGATTTTGCTTTCCTTAACACTCCCCCTCAAGTTGGGGTTTATGTTAATGACTCCCAACTTGCCAAGCAAAAAATCAAACTGCGATGAGCTCAACGCCTTGGTGAATAAATCAGCTGGCTGATTCAATATCCGGATATGGCCAGTTCAAATCACACCTTCTTGGAGTTTCTCACGGATTAAATGGTAATCAATTTCAATGTGCTTTGTCCGTTTATGAAAAACTGGGTTCGATGCAATATGAAGGGCTGCTTGATTGTCACAATATAGTGTGGCAGGTTGTGGATGTTTGATCTATAAATCATTAAGGACATACTTAAGCCAAGTAATCTCACAACAAGTGTTAGAAGTATGCCCTAAAACCAATCCTAAAGGGCATATTAATTTCATATTATAATATTTGGAAGGTATAACTTATCTTATATGTATAAACATATATGATAAGGTCCATGAATAAATGATAAGAGAGATATACATCTCAAGGTGCTGAGATAGAGAGACTGATATTTCTCATGTACATTTATTCTAAAAGTTCCTACTCATAGATTTATCAAAGTGGATATTTAATAGATCGCTACGAGTAGCACATATTTAAACTAACTCCAATAGGGGGATAGGTAGTCTTTCCTATCAGAGTAGTGACACTATAGTTAATCTGTGGGTGCATATTGGAGAATATGTACACTGAACTTGATCTACAAGAATATTCCTATGGAGGTTATGTCAAAAGGAATATTATTATGTTACGTCCATTGGTAATCCTTAGACCTGTGACACTATAGCTGTCTTATGCATAGGTTACTAGGGTTTGATAGTATCTTATACAACTTTATCCATAAGGATGTAATCGGTACTTATTGGCCCTAATAAGTTATACATGAAGATAGATGAGTGTGCAATAAGGAATCATCACTCTCACTTTTGATGAGAGAGAATGTCAAGATTAGTTTACAAAGATAAGTCTCAATTGAATCTCTAGCCAGAGTGATAAGTAAACAGTGAAAAGAGTTTCACTGCACTTACCTTATTGAGATTATATTTTGTGAAACATATATCAAGGTGTTAAGATAGGGTTTGACAGAATACCATACCTATTAGCTTAATAGTGACATTAGGGGTTGAAGGATTAAGTAACATGAAGGATTCACATAGTTCTGCTATTCACCCAAACCTAGGGTATGTCATGATATGTTGCTAGATGTCACTCATGACCAGTGAAGGCCTATTGATAAAGTGTTATCAATATGGGCAAAATTGGAATTGTTCCAATTGAACCTTAAAATATAAAGTTTCGAGACATCGGGATGTCCCTGTCCACTGCTAGGTTGGGGTAAACCCAAAGGGTCACACACAATAGGGTGTAAGTGAGTTTCTTGAACTTGTAGGAGGGGAACACTATAATTGAAATGAATTTGACCTTAATTATTAATTGTTAATAAGTTGGGGGTCAAAACATAATCAAGAATAGTGTTACTCATAAAATGGATGAATGGTCAAGCTAGCACTTGTAACCAAACATCCCAAAATAAGAGAAAATATAAAAGAAAGAGAGGGGAACCCTAGGGCCATGTGTAATCACTCATCCTAGGGTTCTCTCAAACTCTAGCCGTCCTCTCTCTCTCTCCCTCTCCAAGCTTGGGTCTTCTCAAAAGTTGTAAAGGACAAGAAGGTTCGAGAAATCTTACCCCGTGTGGATACCGTTGGAGGTTTCATACATTTGAAACTCGCGAAGGAAAGCTACGCTTAAGGATTTACAAGTAAGTATGTTTATAGTTTTTTAAATATATTCTCCTGTATGTTTTTAAACTCATGTCCTTGTGCTTGATACGATTCTAGAATGAATGCGATAATGGATTCTTTATAAATGAAAATTTTATTTTGAACTTCCACTGCGAATCCATTTTAGTTCGCATACCTTTCAACAAGTTGCTGCCATAGACCTGTACTCTGCTTCAGTAGTTGATCGAGCTACTGTGGTTTGCTTCTTGGTTTTACAATAAATAAGTGATTGACCAAATATTATGTAGTAACCTGTTATTGATCTTCTAGTGTCTCTGCAACGTGCCCAATCTGCATCATAAAATGCCTGCAATTGGATTGGACTTGTGGCTGAGAGAAAAATTCCTTAGCCTGGCGTTTGTTTGAGGTATCTTAAAACTCTATGGGCGGCATCAAGGTGTGGTACACTCGGTTTATCCACTAATTGACTTAAAACATGCACTGCATATACTAGATCTGGTCATGTAATGGTTGAGTATATTAATCAACCAACAAGTCTCCGATATGAGAAAGGGTCCTTTAAAAGCTCTCTATCTAATTGATTGGGTGACAGATTTTGTTCCATAGGGAATTTTGCAGGTTTGGCCCTAAGAAAACCAGCATCTTCAAGTATTTCAAGTGCATACTTTCTTTGTGAAAGTGAAATTCCCTTTGCTGATCTTGCCACTTCTATTCCCAAGAAATATTTTAACTGGCCAAAATCTTTGAGTTTGAAATGTGTGCTCAAAAATTGTTTTGCTTCTTGAATATGTTGCAATTTTTTTTTCTGCCAATATGACATTATCAACATAAACGAGAATTGCAGTGAAGCACTTATCTTGGGATCGGATGTACAAAGAATAGTCTGCCTTGGACTGCTTATAACCAGTATTTTTGAGAGCTGATGATAACTTCAGAAACCATTGCCTTGAGGCTTGTTTCAGCCCATACAAGGATTTGTGAAGTTTGCATACTTGATTCTCTCCTCTTTCGTCCGAAACCAGGAGGTAAAGACATGTAAACATCTTCATCAAGATCCCTATGTAAAAAGGTGTTATTAACGTCAAGTTGATGAAGATGCCACCCTTGGTTAGCAGCAACATCAAAGAGAAGACGAACAGTGACCAACTTGGCAACAGGTGCAAAGGTTTCTTGATAATCAATACCTTCGACTTGGTTGAAGCCTTTGGCAACCAAGCAAGCCTTGTAACGTTCCACGGTGCCATCGGAATTAATTTTAATTTTGTAAACCCATTTACACCCAATAGGTTTTTTGTCAGGTGGGAGAGTTTGAAGTGTCCAAGTGTGATTGGCCTCAAGAGCAGCAATTTCACTTTGCATGGCAACTCGCCACTTAGGGTCTTGAATAGCCTGCAAAAAAGTTTGTGGTTCTTTTGCAAGGGAAAGGGGGGTGGTGAAAGTACGATGGTTATGTGATAAACGATCATAGGAAAGAAAATGGGATAATGGGTGAGAAGTATCTTTTGAGTCAACCACAATTGAGGTTGATGAAGGGCCGGAATGTGAAGGGAGTGTAGCACTCACATGAAAATATCGAAGGTAGCTAGGGATGCGAGTGGACCATGTAGGCCGTTGAAGCTCCGGTGTGGCATGAGGTGGAGGAGTTGGTGCATGCTCAAAAGAGGGTGTAGGTTTTGTAGAAGAGGAGGGGGTCCAACATTCACAGGATGAGAAGGTTCTACATCTAGAAAATTTGGCAACTCAATTACATGATCAGAATTATATTCACTATAAAAAAATTGGGTATAACAGTGCTATTTTCAGCAGCGGAAGTTTGAAAAAAGGGGAATGTGTCCTCATGAAGTACTACATCCCGAGAGGTGAAAATTTTACCTAGAGCAAAGTCGTAGACTCGACACCCTTTTTGACCATATGGATAACCAACAAATATGCAACGAATAGCCCGAGCAACAAACTTAGAAGGGCGTTGGGCATGAGTAGAAGCAAAACACAAACATCCAAAAACCTGCAAATAAGAATAACGTGGTTTAATGTTAAACAACAACTTATAAGGAGTTTTACCCTTTAAAAAAGGTGTAGGAGTCTTATTGATGAGATAGGTTGCAGTTAAGATTGCCTCTCCCAAAAAATGTTTAGGCAAATGAGCTTGGAAAGTAAGGCTCGTGCCACATTGAGCAAGTGATGGTGCTTGCGTTCAGCCACCCCATTTTGTTGAAGGGTGTTAACGCAACTAGATTGATGAAAAATGCCTTTAGATGAATAAAGGACGTCAAAATTAAATTATGCACCATTGTCACTGCGTATAATCTTGACCTTAGAAGAAAACTGTGTCTCAATAAGATTAATGAAGGATGTTAAGAAATTATGAGCATCAGATTTAAGACGCATCAAGTATACCCAAGTACAATGAGTATGGTCATCAACAAAAGTAAGAAAATAACGAGCTCCAGAAATGGATGCAACATGATAACCGCCCCAAATATCAACATGTAATAACTCAAAAGGCGCAATACTAGAAATAGAACTCAATGGAAATTGTAATCAAGTTTGTTTTGCCAATGGACAAATTTGACAATTGCTAGCATCACATGACTCAATCTCATTAACAGAAAGGGAAAGTAAATGCAAAACTTTATTGGATAGATGCCCAAGTCGACGATGCTAGATGTCTGAAAGAGATGTTTTAGCTGAATTCCATACTGCCACTTTCGAGACATCAAGGTAGTAGAGACCCTCCCGTTCAGTTCCCGTCCCAATCATTTTCCCCGAGCGTAGGTCCTAGATTACACAAAGATGATTAAAGAATGAGGTGAGGCATAGAGAATGATATGCAAGTTTGCTTATGGAAATAAGATTTGGGTGGAATGATGGGACACATAAAACATTATTCAAAATTAAATAGGAGGAAAAAACAACTCTGCCAATATGAGTGACTGTGGCATGGGCACCATTTGGCAGTTAAACCGTTCAATTTTGATCAGGTGTATAGGAGGTCGGGAAGGTTTGGGAATAAACCATGTGATCAGTGGCTCCACTATCAAGAATCCATGATGTGTTTCCACTGCAAGAAGATAAACCAAAAGATTTACTTGACAAGTCACTTATGGTGGAAGAGCGACCAACATGATGGGCCATGAAATTAGGTTTACTATTGTTGAGAAGGCTAAAAATTTGCTGGCACTATTCTGGAGTAAAAGGGAAAGAACTTGAAGCTTCCTCTTTTGTAGGTTATTGTGAAGCAACATGATTCCCTTTTGATGAATTCGGCTTTGAGGAAGTATGGCGATCATGGTTGGCTGTCCTTTGCAATTTTTGGCAGGTTTCAATGGTGTGACCATTCCAACCACAATAAATGCATTTTAGATGGGCTCGGCAAGTCTCCATAGTGTGGCCAGTTTTATCACATTGATCACACTTGAGATAGCTATTCTTTTTACTGAATCCAGATCCTTTGTTAGTGTCTCTGAAATTTCTCTGATCATCAGTACGGAAGCTATCCCTTGCTGCGAGCGCCATTGCCTCGGGATGGGCTCATTTTTCCGACTAAAACATCACATTGTCGTTCATGTTGGAGTACAAGTGAATATGCTCAATTGACTTTGGGAAAAGGATCCATTAACAAAATCTGCCCTCGGATTGCAGCATAAGATTCATTGAGTCCCATGAGAAATTTCATGGTCTTCTGACTTTGTTGATATTCCAAGACTGCCTTCATGGTGCCATAATTGCAAGCAGGGATCGAGCACAAGACTTCACACTCATCCCAGAATCCCTTGAGTTTAGTGAAACAGGAACCGACTGAATTGGTGTTTTGAACACAATCGTGGATTTCACTTTCAATATGGAATAGGTGAACATTTTTTACTTGAGAAAAACGTTCTTTCAGATTTGTGTGTATCTCATGAGCAACATCACAATATATGACATTTTCTTCGGAGAGAGAGTTCAATAGCCATGATTTCACTAGATTATTGCATCGATTCCATTATTGTAGTTCGGTAACCGAGGTGTGGTCTGGTTTTGTAACAGATCCATCAATGAATCCAATTTTGTTCTTGGCACTTAACGCCATGACTATAGCACGACTCCAGGTGCTATAATTCTCTTCAGTCAGAGGCTGAGATACAAGAATCACACTAGGTTGATCTGAGTGATGTAAATAGAGTGGATGATTGGCATCTTCATATTTGATTGCTTCAGGCATGGTCGGGTGAGGAATTCCTTCTTTCTCCCCTTTGTCTCCCATGAAAGAAGCTGCTGGGTTTTGTGTTTGGGTAGAGTCTCTATGTCACCAAGAGCTTATTTCTTTGATACCATGAGAAGAAACTAAAAAGCTGAATAATTTCATATATTATCCTTGAATTATTCATACAACTTTATACAAGAAATCCAAGGAACCAAATCCTATGTTAAAGCCTACAATTAAGCTATTGCCTTATTTACATATTATAAACATAGAAAACAAAATCACTATGTTGACTATGTACAATCCTATAATTAACAAAGATTTCTGAAATCAAAATCAAGTTATTTGATTTTTCTTTCCTTAACATTAAATATTATTTATCAACAGTTTCTCTCTCCTCAATCTATATATGAATGGTTTTCACTCATGAGGTATATTTTCACTAGGAAGTGTTTTCATTGCACGAGGTATGTTTTCAGTGCATAAGGAAGTGTTTTCGTTGCATCTAGACGTACATGTATCTATTTTCATTAGGAGTGAGATTTGTGGGAGTAAAATTTAATTCGTATTGAGAGAAATAGGAGATTAAGGTGAGAGTTTTGTAGGAGATATTTTTGGAATAAAATAAATAAGACTAAAGGATAGAGAAAGAGAGAGGAGATTGAGGAGAGATGTATGTGAGATATTTTGGGAACAAGTTCATTTTGTTTTCTCTCAAAGTTAAAATGTAATCCGACGTGAATGGGTGTCATGCGAAAAGTGCAGGGCATTTTTTTCCTAAAGATAACAAAATGACTTTTCACAAAAAAAATTTCTTTGGACGACTTTATGTATGAAAGTTCTCTTATTTGAGACTTTCGACCAAATTTCCATTACAAAAATCAAAGCATGCTGTGCACTATTTGTTCACTTACCAGTCACTAATTTTGTAAATTATGTGCACTAATTTGTCCACCAATACTCTAGGGACCGTTTAGACACATTTTATAGTATAGGGATTAAAGTAAAACCAACCAATACTTTAATGACCATTTTGATGCATTTTATAGTATAGGGACTAAAGTGAAATAAACTAATATTTTAGGAATTATTTTGACTCATTTTATAGTATGGGGACTAAAGTAAAACTTGACCCAAACATTAGGAGTGTTTTCTGTGATTTGTCATTCTTTTTCACAATTGATAGCTACAAGTCGTATCATAGTCACTTTCCTAAAGACAATGTGCACTGGGTTATAGCAAATCTCCCTCCAGGGTACAATGAAGCTTGATTTTTGATCATTCATCTGCTGTTGCACAAAACAAAAATAATCCTAAATACTTTTCATATGATCAAGTTGACTAAGATACTTTTATTTAACTTTGCTGGAAATGGTATTGATAAACGAACAAAAGACTTAGAGAGAGAGAGAGAAAGAGATTTCTTATCAAATCTGAATATTGGTATGACCAGAGTTGTTCCCTATTTATAGACATGGGTGCATCTAAAGCACCACATTGCACCTTTAGTGTCCTGCGGTTCACTTTTTGCACCAGCCTTACAGTGTGTGGGCATACACATTAGTATATATCCTTTACCACTCACATCAACCTTGGAGAATATTCTTGTCAATGTTTTAATACCTGGACCATTATCGGGCAAGTGAATTGGGCAAGTGATTGGATTAGGGATCAACCGGTTCAACCATCGGGTCAACCGGGTTGAACCGTGATGTCATAAATATATTATTTATTATTTATTTATTTATTTTTTAGAGTCAAAGATGCAAAATAGATTTAAAATATATATTTTTTTAATGTTTATGCAATCAATTCATATATTTGAATGTATGCGCAATCATCAAAATTGAAAATTGATGACTACTCTTGATTAATCATTATTATATATATTTTTTAAATGCAAGATTAAAATATTGTAATATTAAATTAGATGCCTAGGGTTTCTTTTTGCTATTTGGCATTTTTAGACTAATTTACCCTTTTAGCCTGCCTAACTTTAAGAGATTTAAAAAAAAAAAACTGGGGCTATTTTTGTCAATTTTGCATTTTATTATTATTATTATTTTACCAAAACCCGATCGGTTCTCCTAACCCACCAATAAACCTGTAAATCCACTGGTTCAACCGCCGGGTTGACCGTTTTTTCTAAATAGGCCGATTTTTTGTTGGACTGGGTTTTAGAGGGTTGAACCACCCGGTGAGGCACTCGGTTCCCAATTCAACCGATTGAACTGGCTGGTTTGATCTGGATTTTACAACACTGATTCTTGTAGCTCATTACATGGAGATTAAACTTTTCATTGTTTTCCAATATAGGATAAGTGATATAACTTGTATCAAGCTTTCTTGAAGGAAATAAGGAAGGTTTTGAAGCTACCCATAAAACTAACATTTATATTTTGAAGATTGAGTTTTTTTTTTTTTTTTTTTTAAGAAATAACCCTTATTTTAAATATATTTTCTAAAATGACCCACTTGGGATTTTATTCTCTAAATTGACTAAGTTTGACTCGGTGAAACTAGGGATGGCAACGAGACTTGGCAGGGTTGGTTTTCCACTTCCCCGTCATCGTCTCCGTCCCCGATTATAAAATTACTCCCCATTCCCGTGCCGTACTCCGGAGGGGCATGTAATTCTATGCCTATCCGCACCCCGCCGTCCCGCCATTTCAATAACAAATTTAAAATATAATACACAAAATGTGCTTTCGAGAGGGTTCGAACTCAGGAGCAGAACCATGATTTTGTTAGTATGGGGACAATATATATATATATTATAACTTAATAAAAACCTATTCTTATCCCAAACAAACCTAACATTAATAAATAGGCATTATTTTACTTTGCAATTTTAAGCATAAATTCCCGAAGTTTTTAAATTGTTGATGTAAGCAAGTAACTTTAATGTTGTTTTGCAAATAATATAGTGGGGGCAAATTTAAAAATTCCTAAAATTTCTCAAAATTTTAAACTAATTCAAATTATTTTTGAAATTTAAGTGGGGGCACTTGCCTCCACTGCCTCCTTATTGTATCCGCCCCAGTTCGAACTTGTTACGTACCTCCATTAAAAAGCCTGAATTTCAAGCGTCTAAGCCACTAAATTGCATGTTGATTGTAATATACTTTTAAAATAAATAATTTTTCAACTACTCTTGATTGTAATATACTTTTAAAATAAATAATCTTTCAACGACTCCCTCAAATGGATCCACTTAAAAGAAAGTGTTATATTAGACATTTTGAAAATTAACCATTGGATGAGATATTCCACTACTATACATTATGTATGCCCAAATCACATTGATCCAATAGTTAATTTTTCAAAACAAGAATTATGAATTATAAAAAAATTGTCACAATTTTCGATAGTTTTTTGTAGTTCATCTCAAAAATACCTTCTTCTTTTTTTTTTTTAATTATTCGTTTGATCAATGTGATATTTTTGTATATTTGATGTGTTATGTGTACACACATATAATTTAATCCAATTATTAGTTTATCAAAATAATTATTCCATATTGGTTTTACAAACCATATGTCAAACTATGGATAAGGTGGTGTGCATAGGACCAATCGTAGAAAAGATTTTGAAAAATTGACCATTGGATTAAATACAATTGTTATTAATTTCATGTTCGCAAAAAATCACAGTGATCTAATGGTCAATTTATGACAAATGTCCAGGAAGAATTATAATATTTTAATTCTTCAAAATGTCACAATTTTTATTCATATATTCTTTTTTTTTTTTAAATAATAATAACCGTTGGATCGTTTATATTTTTGGCGAGTATGTAATATATAAGAAGTGCATCTAATTCAACAGTCAGTTTTTCAAAATCTATTTTGTGTTTTCCCTTATAGACTGTAGACTATAGAGGTCATATAGACAACATAGTTGTGTAAAATGCAACTTGTAACAACATCGTTCCTATTATTCTGAACAGAAACAAAGCTTGAATAATTGAATTGAAAGAGAGAGTTAAACAACTCAACACAATAAGGGAGACTTGACTTATTATATAGGAAATATATAAAAATGGTTAGAAAAGGTTAGATTGTTAGTGAGATCACTAAGATGGGAGAAAATCAAGTAACCAACATTATTAAAAAATAGTTAAAAGTGTTAAAATTGATGGGAGGGACATAAAAATTAGGAGGTCATTAATAATTTAAATTATATATTATATATAATAAAATATATAAAATATAATTTACGAATCATATAAAATTATATGTTTTAAATATAAAATTTATATAAGTGGGGATGGAGAATCTTCGTGGGGTGTGGATAAATTAAATAGGCGGGGTAACGGGGGTGAAAAATTCAAAAATAACCCGCCCCTATAGTCCCCACGGGGATGGGGCAAATTGCCATCCCTAGGCCAAACTACAACTCCGACAAATAGGGCGCGCCTCGAGTCCTATGTGAAACTTAAAACCATTGTTTGAAAATGCGGTTAAATGCAAGAATATATAATCCATCAAGGAAGAAATATGGGCTCATCTAGCGTAATATGAACTAATATAATATGAACTCATCTAGCTTGTGCAACTTCCATTTGAATGTAACGCGATACCGTTTAAAATGAGATTTTTTTTTTCAATTGAAGACTTGCCAAATGTCTCTCTAAACTTCAAAAAGTGCTTTAGCGTAAGCCATGGCAATTCGTAGAGTTTTACAGGAGATTTTATATATGGGGATTTACATTAAGCTTGATTTATGTCAAGTGGGTATTATGTCTTGTAAAACTGACATCAAACCCAAAAACTGGAATGGGAGAGTAGGTGAGTGCCTATGTATTATTGCTGCATTGCATATTAGACCATTAGTTTGCAACGTTCACTTTACATTGCAATGAATAAAGATATATGGAAGAGAAAAATTAAAAATAAAACAATATATAGAAAAGCAAGGGAAATTATATAAAATCAATATATAATACAAATGAAATATTTATGGAAATCAAATATTTAAATTTTATTTATGTTATTTTCGGATTTTTGTAGTTTATGTTTTTATTTTTATGTTTCTAGCTTTTCATAGGATTGAAATAATCAAATTTGAGTCCCTATAGGATACTATAATTGATAGAGTAAATTTAAGAAAGAATTCTAGTTGTTATTAGGCTTTGATGAAGCACTCAAATAGACAATTAAATATTTAATTTTTATTTATGTTATTTTCAAATTTTAGAAGTTTATGTTTTTATTTTTAATGTTTCTAGCTATTTTTAGTGTTGAAATAGTTAAATTTGAATCCCTATAGTATATTATAATTGGTAGAATCAATTTAAGAATGGATTCTAGTTGTTATTAGGCTTCTATTAAGCACTCAAATAGAAGGTTTTTTTTTTTTTTTTAATTTCATGTTTATAAATTTCTTTTAGGGTTGAAATACTCAAATTTGAATCCCAATAGGATACTAAAATTGGTAGAACAATTTGAATATTAAAAATAGAATAATTTCACATAACTCACAGTAAAATCTTATCCAAATAAGATAGACATTGCATATTTTAAATTTTAAATTAAAATTGCATAGATAATAAAATATAAAAATATTTTAAAAAATATATTCAAAGGAATTTATCTATCTTTGTTTTAAGGTAGATGAGTAATGTTTAAAGTAAATATAAGATTGGAGAGCATGATTTGAATTTACTATAGATCAACTTATTAGTTATGAAACAATTCTAGTATATTTCTCTCTCTAACTCTCTAATAATATCCATTTTAATTTCTGAATTTGAAGTTAATTATTTTCTATTTCAAACTAAGAGAAATCATAAAATCTGAAAACATTTAACTAACACTGAAATTTCAAGGAAACAATTGTAATTAAACTAACACATACTCTCCTCTCTGTAGGAGCTTCTCTCTTGTCTTTTGACAAGGTTCTTCTCCTTTTCTTTTGGAAGAGGTTTTGATCTTCTTCTTTTTTGTTCCTTCATTTTTCTAGATCATTATGGCGGATGATCTTGCGACGGAGTTGGCCTCTTTTTCCCTTACTAAGGAGGAGGAGGAGTGGTTGATTGTGGATGAGGCAAACAAAGGTGATTTAGTTGATTGTCAGTTTAGTATTCTGGCTAAAATTTTAACGGAGAAATCTTATAATAAGAGGGCTGCCAGGGATACCATGAGAAGAGCTTGGGGTGTGGATTCCAATTTTAAAATGGTGGAGGTTAGTGATGGTATTTTTCACATTAAGTTTCAAAATGATTTTCAATTGGCAAAGGTTTTGAATGGAGGACCATGGTCTTTTGAAAACAACATCATACTTTTTCAACCTTGGAGGGTGGGTTTGCATGTCAAAAATGTTATCTTTGATACCGCTGATTTTTGGATTCAACTATGGGGTGTTCCCTTCGATTGTACGAGTGTAGCTATGCTCCAGGAAGTTGGAAAATGTATTGGGATTCTTCTGGAAATTGATAAAAAAGCGGAGAATGAAGAACAAAGGTATTTTGTTCGGATGAAGGTTAGAATACCTCTTCATAAACCACTGCGGCGGGGAGGTAAAATTGTCACGTTGAATGGAGATCGTGTGTGGGTGGATTTTAGATATGAAAGACTCCCGTTATTCTGTCATTATTGTGGATGCTTAGGCCATGATGATCGGTGGTGCCACAAGAAGTTTGAGGATACTCAACATGGTCTGAAGTTTTCAAATCAATATGGGCCTTGGTTACGGGCCAAGCCCAGAAATTTCAAAAGGTCTCTTCCATAAAATCAAATTCAGGTTTTGGGAAACATAAGTAGCTATTTACGACTGACAATGGAGACTTGCTGGTGGGACGACGGTATAGCATTCCAGTGCATGCTGCCGGAAATTCAACAGAGATTAGTTCTCAGGTGATGATGGCTTGGTGCTAATCTTCGAAAGGAAAGTTCTTCGTGCTCTTTGGGAGACCTTGATTCATGGGATACTCAAATTTCTAGGGATTTGGATACGGTTCAGCCAGTCTGTGCAGTCTCCGAAGATTTTCCTCAAGATTTGACGGTGGTCCATGATTTGATGATGGATTGTTCTTCTAAGGAGGCTAGATTAGGTGTGGCTGTGGCTTGTGCCTCACCGAAACAAGGTCAATGCCAAAATCTTTATGATTCTTGATTCCATGTTCGAAATGCAGTGGAATCCTTGGTCAAATTTGGTGCAGATTTGGGGAATCAGAAATCTGGTGATGTTTCCTTATCTACGGTGATGCAGTCTGGTGAATTGATTGCGGATATTGTCTCAAAGAATGCAAGGCTGGGGTTGAGTTCGAATTTGTTGGGAAATCAGGAGAGTAACGGAGGATATGGGTCTGATACTTTAACTGCTTTTGGAAATAATGGAAGGTTGACTATGGTCCCTCTGGGTATTGATGATTTATTAGCAGGTGAGGATGTTTCCATGTGCATCAGCAATACTAATACTGGGAAAGGGGAAGCTCGAAAAAAGGCGGGGAAGCATGTTTTGGGTGAAGTTCTAAATTTGGTAAATTCGGATAACAATGGGCTGTCTGCTGAGTTAGAGAATTCGGCAAGTAATCTCATAACCGTGCCTATTCAGTGCACTGATGACCATCATTCTACTACTCCGTCCATGTTGATTTTCTCTGTAAACTCTACGTTGCCAATGTCACTGGACAGTAAGCAAAGCTCTAAGCGGAGACGTTTTAAGAAGGTTAGGAAAACTACTAAGCTTCAGAAAGTTTATTCTAAAGAAAATGAAGAACCAGTTCTGGTGGGGAGGAAGCGTAATTTATCTCTTGAAGGAATAGAAGGACTGGATACAAGTGACAGGGTTGCTTCTAAAAGAGGTAAAATGATGGTCATTTCACCTAATTCGGTTTAGGTAAAGGTGGTGGAAGCCGGCCTTAAGCGGCCCCTGGGTCTCCCATGAAGGTCATTAGTTGGAATTGTCAGGGATTGGGGAATCCCATGACAATTCGACACCTCCGAGAGGTATATCGTCTCTATACCCCCGAGATTGTTTTCTTGATGAAGACGAAACAACAGAAAGATAGGTTGGAGGCACTTCGAAAGACTCTATGTTTTTCCTGGATGGTGGTAGTGAATCATGTGGGGATAGCAGGAGGTTTATGTTTAATGTGGAATTCAGATGTGGATGCTAACATTATTTACTCTTGTCCTTCAGCTATAGTGGCTGTTATTGGTGGTAGGATGTCTGGTCAACAATGGACTTTCTGTGGGGTTTATGCACCTCATATTAATCATCAACGAAAGCTTTGGTGGGAGGTTCTTTAAGCTCAATTACAGAACAGAGGGGGTCATTGGTTGCTAATTGGGGACATGAATGATATTATGAGCAATGCAGAGAAATGTGGTGGTCAGTAGAGAGAGGGCTACTCTTTTAAAGATTTTCAAAACTTTATTGATAGCAATGATTTGGTGGATTTGGGTTTTACTGGATATCCGTATACTTGGAATAATAGGCGATCTGGTGTAGCTAATATTCGGTGTCGATTGGATCGTGCGCTGGGTAATAGTGACTGGGTGCTCCGTTTTCCAAATATAGGGGTATTTCATTTGCTTTTTGTTGGCTCTGATCACTGCCCTTTGCTTTTTGACTTGAATGTTACATGTCGGCGAGGTAGTTTATTCAAATTTGATCCGAGGTGGATTCAATGGGAGGGTTGTGAACATCAGGTGAGTAGGGGTTGGCAGTATAGTGATGGTCAGCTGAGTTGGTTTTCCGTCCAGATGAAGATCAAGTGTTGTCAACGGTTGTTGCTCGCTTGGAAGAAAAGTTTGAGAAGGAATGCTACTGTGAGAATTAAAGAGTTGAAGCATAAACTTGAGTGTTGCACTACTGGGTTGGGTTTTGATGGTGATGAGTGTCATCAATTAGAACAAGAGCTTAGCATTGCCTGATCAGAAGAAGAAGAGTATTGGCGGACTAAATCTAGAGTAGATTGGCTCAAAGGTGGTGATCGTAATACTTCTTATTTCCATGCTAAAACTATTCAGAGGAGGAGTATTAATCGTATTATGGGTTTAGAAGATGCTAGTGGTAGTTGGAAAAGCTCAGAGGAAGATATTCGAGGTATAGTGGTGGCTTACTTCCAGAATATTTTCACATATTCTCAATCTCATTCCTTGAATGTAGTGTTGGATCTTGTAGACTGTAAAGTAACCAGTGGTATGAATGATAGGCTTACTGCTAGTGTAACAAGGGAAGAGATCCAGAATGCTGTCTTTGATATTGGTCCACGGAAAAGTCCCGGGGAGGATGGTATGATTAGTATCTTTTTTCAGCATTATTGGCATATTGTGGGTGATGATGTTGTGCAGGTGGTACAGGATTTTTTCAATGGCGGGCATTTTCCTAATGATTTGAATGCTACTTTGATAACATTAATCCCAAAGGTACAAAGTTCAGTTCGTCTGAGCCAGCTTCGACCAATTAGCCTATGTAATGTCTTGTACCAAGTGGTTGCGAAGGTCTTATCTAAGAGGTTGAGTTCGGTGCTTCCAAATATTATTAATGATACCCAGAGTGCCTTTATCCCTGGGAGAATTATCACTGATAATATATTGATAGCTCACGAATTAATGCACATGCTGAAGTCAAGGAAAAAAGGTAGTAAATTTGATATGGCTTTAAAGCTTGATATGAGTAAAGCATATGATTGTATGGAATGGAGCTTTTCAGAAGGAACGCTTCGCAAGTTAGGGTTTGTGGACCTCTGGATTGCTTGGATTATGGAATGTGTTCGAACTGTTTCTTACTCCTTCCTGATTAATGGTGTGAAGTCCGGTTGTGTTCTACCCTCTAGAGGTCTGAGACAAGGTGATCCTCTTTCACCTTATTTATTTATTCTCTGTGCTGAAGGGCTTTCAGCATTGTTGAATAAATTTTCGGTGAACGACAATATTAGTGGGTTGAAAGTAGGAACTTCAAGGCCAGTGGTCGGTCATCTTTTATTTGCGGATGATTCTTTATTTTTTCGCAAAGCTAATACTGCTGAATGCCGTAATATTAAGTTGATTTTGGATATCTACAAAGCTGCTTCAGGTCAATGTGTGAATTTTGAGAAATCCTGTGTCTTTTTTAGTAAGAATACTCAGGAGATAGTGCGAGCTGAGTTGGCTAGCTTATTGGGCAATGGTAGATTGGGTAGTCAGGAGACTTATCTTGGGTTGTCGGCTTTGGTTGGTCAAAATAAACGACACCTCTTTGGAACTATCCCGAATAAAGTTGGTAAAAAGATCAATGGGTGGCAAGCTAAATTGTTATCACCAGTTGGTAAAGAGGTTCTCCTGAAAGCAGTAGCTTTGGCGATGCCAAACTATGCTATGTCGTGCTTTAAAATTCCTGTGACACTCTGTAAAGAAATTATGAGTACACTTGCTAATTTTTGGTGGAATTAAAATGGAGATAATCGTCGAATTCACTTGATTAGTTGGGATAAAATGACTAAAAGAAAAGAGTTTGGTGGTCTTGGTTTTCAGGATCTTGCAAAGTTTAATTTGGCTTTACTTGCTAAGCAAGGTTGGAGAATTCTTCGAAATCCTAATTCCTTGTTGTCACGAGTTTACAAAAGTCGTTATTTTTCTGATGGGGATTGAAGAGGGTAAAAACTGACTGGTGCTCGATGAAGCTACACGCACCTGAAGAGATTGATCGGGTTAAAGAAATATGTAAGTCGGTCAAGTCGGGTTACATGACCATTGATCAGTGTCAATATCCGACCACGATACTTCGCAAATTGAATGGACAAACCGCCGGGTCGGGGATTATGAACCCCAACCTGTATTATGGTATTCCATTTCGATCAAGTTAAACCTAACCTGAGCATGATTGATAAGACATCTTGGTACTTTTTTATGACGATTACAATCATACATCTGACACCAAATCCTGACGTAGGTAAAAGGATGAAATGATCACTTAAGTAAGGTCATTCTTAAATGGCCGCACGAACTAGTTACGCAAACATTAAATGCGATTGTCAATAAAGAAGACTGATTAGGTTACTAAACCATTGAGGTGACCTCCATCATGGAGATATCGGATCACCAATGCGACTACAAAAGGGACAACTCAAGAAGATAAAGGTATGTTCTCACCCCACAATCTATCTCTCATTGATTATCATCAATTCTGATGACTAACTTGGCCGTCGGAGCTTAACAGGTTGGCACCACACCGGTGGCCGTGATCTGAGCAAGCATCCGTTCGGATCATTCAACTTCAAGTTCGAACCATTTCATCTGGTCCATTTTTCGACATCACCAGTTTGGCGCCCACCGTGGGGCCCGTAAAATCATAATTTCGGTGCTCCCTTCTTGAAACTTCATCTCTCTCAGATCAAAATGGTGTTTACTCGCTCCGGCGTCAATAATGATGGTGAACTCATCACCATCGGTGCGCTTAGTGCTCCTCCGCCTCCTCCCAGTGGCCAAGCCCTTTCCATGGCTCCACTCCCACCACCAACCGGATCCATTCCACAGGTTGTTGAACTAGTCCAACCTTTAGTCCCCCCCGAGAATATCCCTCCACATTATGAGATTGGGTCTTCATCGATTAATGACCCTGTTCAACGCCAAATATTCTACATGAAAAAGCATACAGAGAAGATGACTTCAATTATTCAAAACCTTTCTCGCTAACAAGAGATCTTCATGTCAAACGGAGTCCAGAACTATTCTCCGGTGAACATCCCACCTCATGCTCAAGATATCCCAGCTCAAAGAGGGATGATGGAACACATTAATATCTCTCAACAAAGGCAGGTAGCAGTGGAAAGCCACTGATCGGCTCTCCTCATCAATAGGGAAAACGCCCGACCACGACCACTCATATAGGAGGGTGAAGACAGCAGTTCGGAGGTCCATTCCAGTAGAAAGCCAACAAATCTGGAACGACATCCCCGACCTATAGAGGATCATGTAACAACGAGATCTCGAGAATCCCGATCATTAGCTCCCCGGCAAACTCGAGTGGGAACTATACGACCGATCACGACAAACACTCGGGGGAACAATCCGTATATGGAAACCCGACTCGATCTAGAGAAGATTGTCCACACCTCCCCTTTCTCTTCCCGCATTCTCCAAGAGTCTATCCCCAAGAAGTTTAAGCTTCCTACAATTAATTCCTATAATGGGACCACGGATGCTAGGGAGCATGTCCTCACCTTTAAGGACCATATGTACTTAAGGGGAATATCCGATCCAATCATGTGTAGGGCCTTTCCTATGACATTAAAAGGTCCTGCAAGGACCTGGTTCCAAAGGCTCGCCCCCTCATCAATAGACTCATTTCATAGCTTAAGCACTGCCCTTGTGGCCCATTTTATAAGCAGCCACCGACCAAAAAGGCCAGCTACATACCTACTCAACATTGATCAGGAGAAAGACGAAACCTTGAAGGCCTATGTTCATAGATTCAGCTCGGCGTTGCTGGAGATCGATGTGTTAAATGAAGGAGTTGCAATTGCAGCCATAATAAAGGGCTTGAGAACTAAGAGCCTCAGGATCTCTTTCGCAAAAAGGGAGCCAAAGACCTTGACTGAATTGCTTGAAAGGGCAAGAAAATACATCGGGGTGGACAACGTGTTTGACTCCGATAAGAAGAAAGGAGACTCCAGCCAAAAGAGGAAGGACAAAAATCAGGAGGACAAGCGACCGGTTGACAAAAAACAAAAGTCCGTGGCTGATAAGAAAGAAAGATCACCGGTCAGGAGATTTACCAACTTCACTCCCCTCAAAATGCCCATCAACCACATTCTGAATGAAGTTCAAGGACAACCATTTGTGAAATGGCCACAAAAGATGAGATCCGATCCGAAAAAGAGAAACAAGGACAAATGGTGCGCTTTTCATTGGGATCATGGCCACCTCACTGAAGAATGTTTTGACTTAAAAAACGAGATCGAAAGTCTGATAAAGAAGGGGTACTTGAAAGAGTTCATTGATCAGGTACGAGCAGAAACTGGCCAAGCTACAACAGCGGACCAAAGCCAAAAGCAACCCGACCTACGCCAACGACTGGCCGGAGTAATCGACACAATCCATGGTGGATTCACCCTAGCTGGAGAAAGCAACTCTACCCGAAAAGCTTATGCCCGAACAACTCGAACAAGCCCACCCGATCATCTGTGCTATCTAACTCATATGACGCCCCCCCCCCCCAATATGGCATGCTCACGTTCTCACAAGACGAGCTGGTAGGTATTCATCTACCTTATGATTATGCATTGGTAATTAAGGCTGTCATTGCCAATTTTGAGGTATGCAAAATTCTAGTAGACACTGGAAGCTCGGCGGACATCCTTTTCATTACCTCTTATGAAAGGATGGGGAGGAAAATATCTGATCTGTCACCAATTCAAGCACCCTTGATCGGGTTTAAGGGCTCCTCAGTTAACCCACTTGGTTGGGCCAATCTCACAATTACAATCGGCGACTTTCCTAAACAAGCCACCCGAGACGCGCAGTTTATTGTTGTTGACTGTCTTACAGCTTACAACGCGATCCTACAACGCGATCCTGGGAAGGCCATCGTTGAACGATTTTGGAGCTGCAATATCTACTCTTCATCTCTCCATGAAATTTCCCACCACTAACGGGACCGGTGAAGCTAAATGTGACCAGGCCTGGCTCCAAAGCAGCCAAGAAGGACAAAACCCCGATCCATCCAAATAGCAATTAACTGGGTTTAAACATGGCATGAAAGATCTCAGAGATGAAAATAGCCCATTTTCAACCCCTGTTGAAGGTCTGGAAGAGATCCAAGTCCATCCTACCGATCTGTCCAAAACAGTTTTTATAGGTTCACAGCTCCCCGATCACATCAAGACAGAGCTGACAGCCTTCTTAAGGGCAAATTGTGACATCTTTGCTTGGGGCCACGAGGATATGCCAGGCATAGATCCGTCCATAGCCACACACCAGCTCAAGGTGGACCACACGTTTAAGCCAGTTCAGCAAAAAAAGCGTGTGACCTCTGAAGAAAAAACAAAAGCCATACAAGAGGAAGTTCAAAAGCTCCTGAAGGCCGGATTTATATGGGAAACCTTCTGCCCGGACTGTCTATCTAACTGCGTTGTTGTCAAAAAAAAGAATGGAAAATGGAGAGTCGGTATAGACTTCAAAGATCTCTACAAAGCTTACCCAAAAGACAGTTTTCCTCTCCCCAGAATTGATCAGTTGGTTGATGCTACAGCTGGTCATGAGCTTTTAAGCTTCATGGATGCCTACTCGGGTTATAATCAAATCTTGCTTCATCTAGCCGATCAAGAAAAAAAGGCCTTCTCACTGCCTTTGGAATGTTTTGCTTCACAAGAATGCCCTTCGGGTTAAGAAACGTTGGACCAACTTACCAGAAAATGGTAACCAGAATGTTCAAGAAACTGATCGGGAAGACCATGGAGGTGTACATTGATGACATGCTCGTCAAAAGTCTAAAAGCCCTCGATCACATACGACACCTTGCCGAGGCATTTGCAATCATGAAATAGTTCGGCATGCGTCTCAACCCGACAAAGTGTTCTTTTGGAGTTTCATCCGGAAAATTCCTAGGTTTCCTGGTAACGAAGAGGGGCATTGAAGCAAACCCCGAACAGATACAAGCTCTTTTGGACATGGATTCACCAAGGACTATCAAAGAAGTTCAAAGACTAACAAGTCGGTTAGCTGCTTTAAACAGATTCATCTCCAAATCTTCCAAAAAAAGGGCTTCCGTTCTTCAAAATCCTTCGTGGAAATAAAAAATTCAGCTGGACACCGACCTGTGAAGACGCATTTCAATAACTGAAAAGATACCTGGGATCTCCACCACTACTCGCGAAACTTGATCAAGGAGAAATATTGTTATTTTACTTGGGCGTTTCCCCAACTGTTGTCAGCTCGGTTCTCATCAAAGAAGATTAGAATGTCTAAAAACCTATCTACTACGTTAGTAAGGTTTTGATCGGTGCTGAAAGTCGTTACCCCTATCTGGAAAAGTTAGCCTTCGCAGTTGTGGTCTCTGCTCGAAAACTCAGACAGTACTTTCAAGCCCATCCGATGGTGGTACTCACAAATCAACCATTACGGCACGTGCTTCATCGCCTGGAGACGTCGGGAAGAATGAAATACCTTCAATCCGCTGGAAACTTGATGAAATGAGCTGAAAAGCCCTAAAACAGACGGCAACAAGCTCCGGCGACGCAACAGTTCTCTCCGGTGAAAGATTCGAAAAAGAAGAAGAAGAAATGAAGAGGGAAGAGAGGTTTTTTCCTTTATAAACCCTTCGATCGGATAGCCTCTCGATGAACGTCACGTGTTCACCATCAATGGTTGTGATAAATGATGACGACACTGCAATAATTACAACCCCCAACCGTCACCTCGATCACGGATTTCAAGGGACACCTGTCGTCTCGAGTGCTGTGAAGCCACTCATGAGCAGCAGTCCTTCCCATTTATGGGCCTAACAAGCAGTCGCCTCACCTTCCCAGATAATTGTAGGTACCCGGTCTAACTATAATGTGCGTCGTAAACCCGATCAACTGAAAACTTATATACTTTGAAAAACTCTCTAAACCCATCATTTTACCAAGTGGGGGGCAACTGAAGAGGGTAAAAACTGACCAGTGCTCGATGAAGCTACACATACCTGAAGAGATTGATCGGGTTAAAGAAATATGTAAGCCGGTCAAGTCGGGTTACATGACCCTTGATCAGTGTCAATATCCGACCACGATACTTCGCAAATTGAATGGACAAACCGCTGGGTCGGGGATTATGAACCACGACCTGTATTATTGTATTCCATTCCGATCAAGTTAAACCTAACCTGAGCATGATTGATAAGACATCTTGGTACTTTTTTATGACTATTACAATCATACATCTGACACCAAATCCTGACGCAGGTAAAAGGACGAAATGATCACTTAAGTAAGGTCATTCTTAAATGGCCACATGAACTAGTCACGAAAATATTAAATGCGATTGTCAATAAATAAGACATATTAGGTTACTAAACCATTGAGGTGACCTCCATCATGGAGATATCAGATCACCAATGCGACTACAAAAGGGACAACTCAAGAAGATAAAGGTAGGTTCTCACCCCACAATCTATCTCTCATTGATTATCATCAATTCTGATGACTAATTTGGCCGTTGGAGCTTAACAGGTTGGCACCACACCGGTGGCCGTGATCTGAGCAAGCATCCGTTTGGATCATTCAACTTCGAGTTCGAACCATTTCATCTGGTCCATTTTTCGACATCATCAAGGATTTTTTGGATGCAAGAGTGGGTTCTAAAGCCTCTTGGGGTTGGCGAAGTATTACTGCTGGCAGGGAAGTCCTTAAACTGGGATTGAGGTGGCGTGTTGGGAATGGGCAGTCCATAAATATTTGGAGGCATAAATGGATTCCTTCTCAACATCTGAATTTTGTGCAATGCCGGTTTAATCATGTGGATGCCAGTTTGGATATGAAAGTTAGTGATCTTATAGATAATGATAGGCGCTGTTGGGATGAACAGAAACTTAAAGAGTATTTCTTTGACTCTAATGTGCATTCTATCCTTTCAATACCTATCTCATGGAGGGGAATCTGTGATAAGTTGGTGCGGCATTTTCAAAAGAATGGTTCTTACACGGTCAAGTCAAGTTATCAAGTTGTTGTTCAACAATTAGTGGTCAGTACTCGAGGTCAGTATAGGGAAGTTGGTGAGAGCAGTAGGGCGGGGGACTACAGTCGATTTTGGACTGGATTGTGGGATCTTTCAATTCCAGGTAAGCTCTAAGTTTTTTTTTATGGAAATGCGCTCATGGTTCACTTCCAGTGGGGGAACTTCTACTAAGCAAACATATTCAACATTGTGATGGTGTATGCAGTGTATGTTTGCAACATTGTGAATCTATATTACATAGGTTATTTTGGTGTCCATTCTCTCGTTTGGTTTGGTTGTGCAGTCCGCTTCGAGTTAATGTTATGCAGTTGATAGGTTCTCTTTCTTTGAAGTGTGGCACCAATTGAAAGAAAGATGGAAAGATGCAGAGGAAAGTGATAAATGTGAGTGTCTGGAGGCATTTTTTCTTTGGAAAATCTGGAAGGCACGAAATGCAGTTATTTTTTTAGGGAAAAATTGGTCCCCTCTAGAGGTAAGTGATAAAGCTAACAAGGATGCATTGGAGTTTGATTTGGTTTGCAAGGACATTGGTAGGGAGTTTGGTAGTGTCGATGCTACTATTCGGGATGTAGTTGCTGCTTGCATTGGGTGGCAACGTCCGAGTCTTCCTTTTGTGAAACTTAATATTGATGGGGCCTATAAGAAGGATGTGGAGGTTGGAGGTATTGGATTAATTTTTCGTGAAGATATGTTTAGCTGGAACTGCAATCCATATGGTGAGTGTGCCAAATGCTTTCTTAGTTGAGGCGTATGCGCTCTAAGAAGGATTGAGAACTGCTTTGGAGTTGGGTTTTAGATCTTTGATTGTTGAGGGTGATGCGAAGGTGGTTTATGATTGTGTGCAAGGCAAAATGCTAGTACGGCTTGATATTGCAGTTGAGGTGGATGACTGTCGGGAACTTTTGGAAGCCTTCCTTGCGGTTGAATTGGTATTTGTGTCTCGTTCCTGTAATAAGGTTGCAGACTCTATCTCTAAATTTGCTTTGAATCATTTGCTGTCCCTTTCTTGGAAGGAACATCCTCCAAATTGGATTAAACCTCTCCTAGAGGTTGAAATGTTGTAGCCTATAGTTTGGTTTTTTTAATAAAGTTTCAATATGTTGACAAAAAAAAAAAAAAAATCTAACACATAAATCCTGATAAAAGTAAAGAGGAAAACATAAAACACAAAAAAAATAAAAAAATAAAAAAATAAAAAAACTATAAAAATTCAATTAACATGGTAAATTCAAAATTTTAAAAAGAAAAAAGAAAAAGAAAAGTCAACTACCACCCCCCAGCGGTTAATTGACAACAAATGGGAAAAAAATCCAGGAAAAATAAATAAATAAATGAAACATCATAAAAAGAAAAGCAAGATCGCAAATGAAAAACCTGATTCATTCTAGTCCCATAGAGAAGTAAAAGCTCCTGATATATGTATATGTTGAATGGTCTGTGTTTTATCAATTTACTTTATTAGTTATAAGTTTTGATGGTTTCTTTTTTATTTTTTTTTTAAAAGAAGTTCTTATGAAAGTAAGAGTTATCGACCATGGGAGTTGAAGAGAGAAGATGGGAGAGATGGTTTTGTTTGGATAATACATGCATTGATGATAAACTCATAAATGGTTATTAGTTTTTCTCTAAAATAAAAAAGGAAAAAAAAAAAAGAGGAAGCAAGAGAGGAGAACGTGAAATAAAGACATGATTGTGATGAATTTTTTAAATTTCTAAGAGTAAACTTCATATGTCAGTTTATCTAGATAGAATAAACTGCTAATTTTGAAAATAGGATAACCGATGGAGAACTACCCACATTCAAATTCTTAAAATCGTGGGAGGTAGATTAATTGTATTGTAATTTACCATAATGGTCTTAATTTAATATGTAACTTGTCTTTGTTATAAGGGTAGTTTTAGGAAAAAAAAAAGTGACCAGACGAATTCACCCTTCTCACTTTATAGATAGTATAGATAATACTCTATGGCTTGAGGTTTAATATTGATTAATCTACACTTTGAATTTGAAAATCACATGTTTTTATCATGCATAACCATTTTTTGCTATGCAGTTTTATAAACGATTATTAATTTTTAGTGGGAACCAATAAAATATGCTCTTCCTGCCACACATAATGCCCGTAACTGAAAGGGACACATGGTAACAACTGATTAGCCCACTGTCAGTCATTTTACACTCTTTCTTTAAGTAGTTACGTGGCCATTCTTGATTGGCCAGTTATTTTTTATGGTGAAAAAAATACAAAAAAACATATGAATGGAGTGAGAGGTCGAAAGCTAGTGTTACTATGTGACAGCGGCTTATTTAAATCATCATTATTGAAAATTAAGTTGTTTATCCGTACTTCATTTCATGTATGTTATATTTTGAGTATAACTAAGCTACTTTAGCTTAATTTATACATGGATCCCGCAAGTCTTTTGAAGTGGGCCCATATTGGAATGCATTCATCTCATAAACGATATTAATGTGTTGTATTAGTAAGCTCAAAATAATAATGTTTTGAATGAAAAATTGTAGTTTAAAATCACCCATTTGAAAATGGTTGAAGGTGATAGTCATCTTTGCCCCACATTGAATAAAAGTGGGAAGCTTGTGTACTTATATACTAAGGGTGGTAAAAAACCAACTAAAACCGACGGATCGAACCAAACCAAACCAATTGGGCTGAAGTTGAACGGTTTTTAAAAAGGAATTGGTCTGTTTGGCTTGCAAGCTTACAAAACCAGTGAATTTCGGCCGGTTCTCGGTATGCCCTTTCCTGCACCGACGATTACCGAACCGACCGAACCTCATATTAAAGTCCTTCAGGGCTGAGGCTTCATTCTTCAGGCTTCAGTGCTTCACGCCTTCACCGTTTCAAGTATAAAGACATAAAGTTTTTCATTACTCATTAGAGTTTTGAAGTTTGAACAGTCGCCACACCTCACCTCATCGCCGTCCATTGCCAGAATAGCCATCATCGCTGGCATTCTTCTCTCCATCATCACCAATAAGTCCATCTCTCCATTTTTCTATCTCTTTCTTTCTCAATCTCTTTGTCTCTCTTCCTCCTCTCACCCTCACTATCTTTCTCGATCTCTCGATCTCTCTGTCTATTTTCCTCCTCTCACCCTCGCCGGCCGTTCTTCTTTCTGGCGAATAGCAGCCTCGAACCAGCACTGCCTGTAATCTATATCTTCTTTGATGCTAAGGGTCCAAGCACGAAGGCTGAAACCCCTAGTCTCTTTAAGGTATGTTAATGTTCTTCAACCCCACAACGCAATTGCATATTTTTGATATTAATTGTTAATGTTCTCCCCCACAGCGCATGGACAATTATGAGGTCTGAGATGGAAAAATATGCAACTGTTAATGTTATTCAACAAGACATATATCCT